>JAULKK010015998.1:0-10057 GCA_032355705.1 Rubia peregrina
GGGTCGGGTCTGGGTCTTAGTATGTTAGACCCGGACCCGGACCCGTATCTAAAAATCTAGACCCATACCCGGACCCGGACCCGATGGGTCTAAATTTTTTAGACCCATACCCGACCCAATGGATCTGGGTCGGGTCCTAGACCCATGATCATCCCTAAGCTGGACAATTATGGTCAATAGTTCACATAGTCCAACTATAAGAAAGGGGAACAAGAGATACTAGAAAGACTTGATTTGGGCTTCGCTAACTAGTTATGGTTCAACATATTTCCAGGGTACATGCTTCACAACCACACAATCATAAGATCTGATCATTGACCGATGTCCCAGCGAATGCACTAGATCCCAAGAGGTAAAACACAAGGGAGCGGAAACCAAAGTACGAGGCATTCTAGCTAGGAAATCATAAATAAATACCATCATCAAGAGAGTGTGGCGTATAGTTGGAGAAATATCATAAGGACAACAAGGAGCAGGAGCAACTTGAAGAAAGGACCACAACATGAGAAGCACAAAAAGGAAGCTGGAAGACACAATGCATATACTTAGCAATTGGAGCGAGGAAAACACGGGGAACCTGCAGAAACTGATCAATAGTAAGAAGAGGATGATGAGCTGGTGCCAAAAGCAGGGACAAATGGAAGACATGAAAATGCAGTCCAAGGAATTAGACGAATTGCTTACCATGCAAAATGATTTCTGGTGACAGAGAGAAAATATAGATTTGTTCAAAGATGGGAATAGAAATACAAAATTCTATCACAAATGGGTGAAGAAACGCATGGGCAAAAACCACATCCTGCAGCTGAAGAATGAAGATGGAGCATGGATAACAGAACCTATAGCGCTGTAGAAACTAGTGTTGGATCACATCACCATAGTCTTTGTCAAGGAGTTGGTAATGCCACCAGATGTCTTTGGACAGACTACCACGACGGACATCATAGGCCTCATCCAGGGACGGGTGACCCCCATCCAACAAAAGCACTTAGCGGAGCCAATCTCAATCGAAGAAGTCAAGACATGAGTCTTCCAAATGGGAAAATGAAAAGCACCAGGGCGAGACGGGATACTAGCGAGATTCTATCAGCACTATTGGGAAGAAGTAGGACCGGGCATTACCAATGCAGTCAAAGAATTCTTTCTACATGGAAGGATACTCGTGGAGTGGAACACTACAACTGTTCCCAAAGTTAAGGTACCAAAACTACCCTCTGATTTATGTCTTATTAGTCTGTGTAATGTGACCTATAAGATCATAGCAAAAATAAGTAAATAGACTATAGAGGTTGATGGAATATCTAATGTTGGAAAACCAAGCGGCTTTTGTTTAAGGTAGATCTATAGTAGAGAATTCCTTTATAGCCCATGAAATTATAGAGCTGAGGAAATGGGAAAAGAGGAAAGAAAGTTTTGGTAACACTTAAAATCATCATGAGTAAAACATATGATAGATTTCTTGGAGCTTCCGGGAGAACATCACAAGAGGCATTCTGGTGTGTTGTTAAACAACCAAATAATTTCTGAAATATGCTAAGAGTAATTCTAGCACAGTGATAATAAGGTCGATCCCGCAGAGAACAGTGCAATTAAAATTCAATTTATTAAAGATCAAATTTGGTGTAGCCACCACGCTTTAGTGCAAAGAGTGATTTTATCATCTAATAAAACAATTAATAAAACTAAATTACGAAGATATATCAAATAAAGAAATAATTTGGAATTTGAATAAATCCACACTAGTTATTTTTACCCGATCCTTAGCCCAAAAATAAAATTAGTATCTATAAATTAACCAGTTACAGGGAAATAAGTATTTGCTAAACCACCACTTTCTTACTTTGTTGATAGCTAGCAAGTATTTGCTGAACTAGCTATTTCTCTTATTAGAATACCTATAGCAAGTATTTTCTAAACCAGATAAATACTCCAATAGCACAAACATGACAATATTCCAATACAAATAAGAGTAAAGTGCTAAAATAACCCTACCTTTAGGGTGAAAGTGCCAATATATCCCTGCAAAATGAGAAAGTGCCAAAATAACCCTAACTTTATGATGTATGTGTCAATCTAACCCTGGAAGGCATTAACTTCAATATTCAACACCGTAATTGGCCGAATTTTAAGGACATGATTAATTTACCCATGAATTAAAAATAAAGAAAAAGGAGAAATAAGAGTCTTTTCCATTCCCCCCCTTAAAATCCAGCCAATTTCGATGTTGACTATTGGAGTCAATGGCTTCCAGGGTTAGATTGACACATACCTCCTAAAGTTAGGGTTATTTTGGCACATATCTCATAAAGTTAGGGTTATTTTGGCACTTTCTCGTTTTACAGGGTTATATTGACACTTTCATCCTAAAGGCAGGGTTAGAAAAGCATTTAACCCAAAAAATTAAAGCACTTACAAGTTTAATTGAAAGCACCTAAAAGTTAACCTTTAAGCACCTACAAACTTAATTGAAAACACCTACAAACTTAATTGAAAGCACCTACAATTTAAATTTGAAGCACCTCCTTGTTATATGTGAAGTACCAAAAAGTATAGCACATGTAAGCATAACTCGTAGAAACTAGAAGTTATACTTGAAACACCTCCGAATTTTAACTTGAAAAACCTTCAAACATATCTTAAATCACCTATAAGATTAATCTTAAGAACCTACAAGATAAACTTGTAGAACCTAGAACATAAACTTGAAGCACCCCAGAATTTTAAATTGAAATACCTACAAGTACAAGTTAAAGCACCTTCAATATTAATTTGAAGAACCTACAGGTTAAACTTGAAGCACCTCCAAGTTATAACTTGAAGAATCTACAAGTTTTAATTACAAAACCTACAAGTTAACTTTAAAACACCTTAAAGTTATGAATTTAATTAGCACTTGCAAACTTAATTTTATTTAGGTATCCACACAAATTCTGTAGCAATGACACTGCTTTGATTTTGCAACAGGTAATACTAATGTTGACTTTGCTATTGCATGATAGTATACACAGAGAAGTATTGCAATATGGCATGTTGTTAGCAACTGCTTACGAAGATAGCTTAAGGATAAATGTCTTCAAGTGAGATTATGCTGCAAGAGACCAAAGCAATAGCACAAGTAAACCGTCAATTCTAGATGAAAATATTGAGCAAATATGTAGAATTCCATTTAATCAGTCTCGATTAGGATCCGCATATTTGCCCATGATGATCATTTAATCTAATTGTTCACGTCGATGTATATTGTCCGATCTGGTTTTACAGATCGTGTATTCGTGATTTCGTTTGTGTTTCTCTATTAGGAATTTCATTCTCGATCTGTACTTTTCAAGGTGTTTACAGGTTAGACAATATAGATCGTGTTTTAGATCAAGATCAAGTGGTGATACACCTGTTGTAGATCCCTGTTTGAAGTGGTGATATTGATGTTGGTATGCTCCTCTTCGCCAAGTGGTAATGATTTTTGCGGAAGCAAGTTAATATCTCTGAGGGTGATGTTACAGTTTTATTGGATCTCTTATCTGTAATAGTACAGACGATTAGTCTGGTTGACATGTAATTTGAATATCCTTGCGAAAAATTGGTTATTGCTAGAGGCTAGTTAGCTTAGATGTCAATTCCACTTATTGTAATCGTCGCTGGCCATTTTTCCAAGCATCTTGGAGTGATTATTTTTCAAAAAAAAATTCAATAACACATTATAGTATTAGTATGTTATTTTTGGACAAATTTAGTTTATGTTAGTCAAAATAAGTTCAATATATCCGATTGACAGTGCCAAGCAAAAAATTAATTTTTATTATATGATGTTGGGATAAGTGGTAGACGATTAACGGCGCCTATTAATGAAGAGCGACTTATGCATTTGAACTCATGACATGATAAGTTAAGTTAAGTTTTGGAATGTTTGATTTTTTTTTCTATGAAAAACATGAAACAATTAATGAACTCTTTAATTTAAAGAATGTATATCATCATATACGCATCAATATCTTTATGTCATATAAGGATTTTCGATAATTTTAAGAGTGGATCTCCTGACATGCGACCTTATACAGTCGACATATTTTTTTACCTTACATACTGTTAAATTACATATATACTAAATTTAGAAATATTTTTTAATATTATATATTTTTATATTTTCACATTCAAATACACATTATTACTTGATTTAATTTTTAAAATAAAATATTTAAATTTTATATTAAAAAGTACAACATTTAAGGTAAAAATACAGTGGACTATCCATAAACTTATGGAAATGTCGCATTTCCTGGAGCTTTCTCTAATTTTAATACTATTTTATCTAAATACGATCTATCATTCGTGTGATATAGGGTTATTAACGGTGGTGAAATAGGGCATTAGATGTGGTTCAGAACCACTGTCCTTAATTGGTATCACCGAGCAACGAACTTGTTGTTGGAAGCCTTTTTTTAACCACCATCTATTGTTCCGATATCTGAAAAACACTTTCAAAGCCACTTTCAAATTTGGAACTGGCATCGGAAGTATATAAAAATTACCTTGATACCAGAAAACCTAAATCGATCATATTATCTTATTCTTCAAATGAATACAGGTCGACATTCATCTTCAGAACAACACAACTACTGTCATCCTCATCTCTTGCACCCATATCAAACTCACCTATAATCAAACCCGCTTACAATCAAACTCACCTACAATCAAACCCATAATAATAAACATTCAAACAACAATCATCAATCCACCTCGAATGATAAAATGCATCAAATTAAGTAGCTAGGTAGGTTTGCCATTAACAAATTCAAAACGGACAGATTCTTCACATCTGAAGTCGCCGATTTGCATTTAAAAGGAAAAGGAGGAAGTGTTAGATTTGGAGAAGGATGGGGAGAAGAACTAAGAAAGAGAGAAGAAGAGGGGAAAGAAAGAAGAGGGGAGGAAGAATGAAAGCAAAGATGGAAAAATAAAGGTAAAGATGAAAGAATAAAAAAAAACGGATCCATTATAAAGGTGGATATTTTTTAAGGTTCCTACTTCTGTGCACTTCATAAAACAGTTTCGAAGTCGGAACCTCCTTTGAAAATATCTCGGAAGTGCCTTAAAGTAGTAACTTTTAGTGCATGTTTTTGTAGGGCTTATTAGACGCAGTTCAACCGCCGTTATCTACTTTAGTGCACTTTAGAGGCATTTTCGAAAGAGTCACCGACTTTGGAAGGGCATATCCGAAGGCACTTCCTTCTTCAAAAGCGCCCTCGAAAATGTATTGAAATAATAAATTTTAGTGCAAAGTTTTGTATGGTTTCTTAGACGGTGGTTCAAACTCCGTTGTCTACTTTAGTGCACTCTAAAAACATGTTTCGATTTCGGAAGTGCACAAAAGTAAACGATTGGAAAATCATATGACCCTGACGGTTCAAGCACAACCGTCGTTTATCATGTTCGTTACACGGTGAATATTCACTAACCGTCGGCTAACAAATTTTTGAAGTCGTTTATCATCAACCCGAGTACCAATACATATATTTACACGTTGTTTACATTTTAAATTCACAAAATGTTACTCCCTCCATCTCAGTTCAAGCTGCACACATTTTGGTCAACTTTCTCATATCATGTTTGACCAACAATAACTTTATTTATGTATGATAATGGTGTATTAAAATTTGATGTTTACAAAATACATCATGTAGTGAATCCAATGATATCTCGCATAATGATATTTGTATTTATATACTGGTTAAAATTTGTGGTCAAATGTGTCTTGAAAAAGTTGACCAAAAAGTGTGCATGTGAGTATCAGACTACAATAGAATTTGCTTTCGATGCCTACACACTTCTATAGTGAACGAACCATCTTTCCTGAAGTATTAACTTTCCTATTCCGTTAATAAATAAATGATACGCTACAATGATTCAATATTTTGCATCTTAATTTGCAATGGTCGATCCTTGCAAATTTATAAAGTGGGATTATATATATTGAGTCGATGCCTATACTTGATTGATTCATATAATTCTTCTTTTCCAATTTCATATAACATTCATCTTTTATTACATGAAATATTATTTCATACAGAAAGATAGGTAATATATTATAGCTCCATTGGAGATCATGGCTTGGTATGGGCCGTGTGGGCTTTGAGTTCGGCAGCCGTTGCAACTCGGCCGTTCATACAGTGGCACTCGCAACTTGAGGCTCTTTTACAGCCCATGCGACCGTAGCCTCTGCCACGGAGAGTTCCGATACCATAGCTCCCGCCACCAAGACCACCAAGACCACCAAGACCACCGAGACCACCTAAACCACCATAGTTGCTCCCGATCGGTGCATAAGCACCACCATATGATCCTTCAAAATGAAAAGTGATAACAAACGTTAAATACGATTCTCTAATCTATGCAACTTTTTAAATTTCTCATTTTGACTGTTATGAGTAATCAAAATTAGTAGTTATATACACATTTAAGGTGGGATATAGGGAAAGCAAACTTTTTTGGGTCGAAGTTCAGGTATCGTTACGTCCCAAACTAAATTACATATTTGTTTTTTCAGTTAAACTTGTTAAAAGTTTTTACCTAAAGATATAAACAATAATATTAACGTAAACAAAAATTGTCTAAATATCAACTTTTTATGCGTCATTATTATCAGAGGCAGTTCTACTAGGGGCTGGCTGGAGGAGGTTCCAGCCCCCGGCAGTAAGAAAATTAGTGGGAGTAGTTTTGTAAAAATAAAATCTACCAGCTGCCTCTACCCCTGCTTATTATACGTGGTCAAAGATATTAACAGTCAAACATATGTTTTGAAGATTGTGAAAGTAACTCTGCGCAGTTTATTATGGAACGAAGGAATATCATACTCCCTCTGTTCCAACTGAACTTGCACTCTTACTTTTTGAACACTATTCTATATCAAAATATAATCACATGTTTGAATAGATACATAAACAATAATACTATTGCATATGATATTGTTCAGGTCGTTGTAGCAAGTAGTTTCTAAATATTAACTTTTTATTTTCCGTTATTATACGTTGATAAACCTATTAACGGTCAAACATGTCTATTGAACGGCGTGCAAAAAGCAAGAGTGCAATTTTAGGTTGGACGGAGGGAGTAGTAATCACCTCCATGAAGAAAGATGCGTTTTTCTTCCTCCAGGGGGTCTGCAAAGGCGGGAGAGACAACAAGGGCGAAGAGAACAAGCGCGGCCAAAAGCTGAAACGAAGAAGAAGAAGAAGAAGGGAATGCCATGGATCAAATTCTCAAAAACTAAATCACTTGTATTTGTAATTTTGTGTGGATTTAATTTTATGTATGAAGCAATAGCTCAGTGCATGTATTTATAGTTGGATGAAAAGCACCTAATCACCTGCCACTTGTGAAATTAGCTCGCGTGTTTAATTTTAATCTGGTGTCCTCAGACGTAACTTTCTATTTGGTATCAGTTAATTTTCAGGTTGTTTTAGTGATCCATTATTAACTGTAATTATGTTTTCAGAATTTTCTATGGAATAATTTTTTATTTGAATAATTCACATTTCGCCCTACACATATGGCGAGTGATGGATTCCGAATTTTTGGAGAAGGGTGACGCTACAAAAATTAAGTATGCTTTTTTTTAATTGATGAAATAAAATTCAAAAGACATTAAAATTTTAATTTATTTTTTAAATAATGTATGCCCTCTGTCCCATTTCAAGTTGCAATTTAACTATTCATTTAGTCAAATCTTCCAAACTTTAACCTGAAATTGAATTGGTGTATAAATATAAACATTCTTGTGTGATACAGTATACTCCCTACGTCCCACTATAAATTGCATATTTATTTTTTCACGGTTTTCAATAAACATGTTTGACCGTAAATATCTCTAGTTACATATAATAGTGTCGCATAAAAAATTGATATTTAGAAAATACATGTTAAGATGAATCTAACAAGATCTCACATGATATTTTTATTATACAGTATAAATTAATTTATATTTATGGTCAAAGTTGACAAAATTTGACTCCCAAAAAGTAATTTAGCAATTTATAGTGGGACGGAGGGAGTATATTTAAAAATATTAACTTTTTACAAGTGTTAATCATCTTTAACAAAAGATATTAAAGATCAAATATTTTTTACTTTTACTGTTGAAAGTCAAAGTATGTAATTTAAAATGAGACGGATGAAGTATTATTTGAGTCAATAGAATAATAGTTACTGTATTTGTAGTGGCATAAATATCATCAAATCACTGGCCACGTGTTGATTTTTATCTGATTTTCCAGACGCATCTTCCTATTTGGAAATAGTTAATTTTTGGTTGAGCGATTTATTTATTATTTCAGAAGGACCGTCACCATAACTTATAAAGTTTACATAATTTTTTATAAATTATGTAAAGTTTTTTTTAAAAATAAAAAATATAATATGTCATCTCTCATATTTAAATAATTGTATTTAGACTCTCTGTTTTACTATAGAATTAGGTGAAAATATCTTACCTAAGTCTTTGTATTGTTATTTTAATTTCATATTTATTAGAATTATGTTGTTATATATATATATATCTAACGGATATGAAAACAATAAATTGATGGAACAAATTAATTTTTTCACTCCTGATTTACTCACATGTCCTCACTAGTGACGATAATGACCCAGCTGGCCAGCTCCATTGATGTCAATTTGTCAAAGACCTCATGCAGATTACTAGAGTAGTGACTAATGAGTCAAAAAAATCGGTTTTAAAAGTAACTATGAAACCATCCTCATCTTAGCACAAACTGTTTACTAGTTAATTTTTTATTTCAATTGTACAGATTTTAACATTTATATTTATGTATATATAAATTATTTAAATTTAGTAATCCCTCTTCTTCTACTTTTTTATGTTAGGCACACTTTTAATTTTTGGAGGTTTTATAAAATTGTTACATTTTTTTATGGCAAAATTTTAATCATTCCCATCCACTCATTAAATATTTTATACTCTTCATCTAATTCTCTCCATAGAAGTGTGGATGGATTGATTTTGTGTTTGTTCAATCCGATGCTTATTGTTGTGTGGTCAGCTGGAGGTGGAACACTACCTCGAGTCCATGAATCTTGTTTGGTGATTTTGGGTCAGTGTTACTAGACAACTACACACCGGAGACCACTCATCTTTGTATATGCCTTTCATATTGTCATTTAGGGTTTTGATCATAATTGTAATATTCTATTTAGTTAGCGCTTTCGTAGACTTTTCTTATTACCACTCAAGCCATTGACTAAAAATGTAATATCCAATTAGTACTTTTGTGTCAATGAGATTTTCTTATCGCTTGATGTAAGGATCACTCGAATGAAGACCATTTGGCCAATCTGGTCAATATTAGGGTTGGATTCCCAAAAGAAGAAGAAATCAACACATTTCAACTTGCAATACAAATAAGAGCTAAAACTATGGTGTCAAACATATTAAAATGGAGGGAGTAATTCAAATTTGACGAATGTAACAATATTTTACATGATAATGTTTTTACATACGTGTCATAGAATTTTATAATCGAAATTAGTTGTGTCTGACTCCAAAAAACCAAGTGGTAGTTGTGAGAGTGAGGGGAGTACATTATATAGAGCAAGCGACTTATGTGGTCCCTAAACCATTGTCATCATCCACCTTTGACCCTCTATTTTATTTTTGAATCCTCTTGACCCTGAACTAACAGAAGTGTTAAGTCGTGCCACTTTCGTCTAGTCAAATCGGTAAATTTGACTTTTGTTGACATTTGATGGGCTAAAATGTATTTTCCTATTCAACCTTAGAATTCTTTACAGTTCATAAGAATGTCTTCTTGAGTCGTGCGTGATAAATCTCAACTCGGATCTCGTCGTGTCGATGACATTTGAACAACACGAGAAGACATCTCAGATCTCGTACGGCTCGAGAAGACGTGCTAAATAAAAGTTAGAGTTAAGTGCAAAAATAACCCTAACTTTTAGCTGAAAGTGTCAATATAACCCTGCAATCTCAGAAAGTAGCAATCTAACCTTTGACTCCGCTGACTGTTTAGTCAATGTTTGTTTGGTCAGA
>JAULKK010016009.1:0-10057 GCA_032355705.1 Rubia peregrina
TGTTTAACTTGGATTGTTTTTCTATGCTCACTAACATGCAGCGGTCAGTGGAAGGTGACGTGTATGTTCAGCGATGATCCGCACCAGCCCAACATGCAACTGAACTTACAAGACAGACGAGGGGCCTGCCTGTCCCGACGTTCCCGTTAGCCATTGATGCCATGTAGAAGCGTAACTAAGTGAATAGTATATTTATGGAAAATATTACCTTGTGGCTTACATTTTTGCTCGTTATATGTGGTTTGGTCACTGATGGGGCTGGAGTTGTCCCATCAGTGCCCGTCACACTGCTACATATCTGACCCCTACACCCAGGTAGCATCCCTTGTAAATAGGCTTCATATTCCCACCCTCTCTCTCTCTCTCCTTACTGGGCCGTTAGGCCCATACATTATCAAGTCCCCCAGCCAATGGCCTGATCGGATAGGTTGACCTGCATGCCAGTGGCTGAATCGAAGCTTGGTTTTTTCATGCCTATAAACTCGAACTATTAGGGAGCAGGTAGCGTCCCTGGGAGATGATTCCGTATTTCCTTGGTATTTTGGCAGTCCTTTTTGGTTTTTGAAACCGCTCTCCAATGCACGATCTCCTTTTAATTAATACACCCATCGACGGATACACAACCTGTCTAGATGCCCGCCACGTGTTCCTTTTTGACGGTTTTCTACATGCTGGCTACGTAATTTTTTTCTCTCCCAAGAAGGTTATTATTACTTTTTTGTCGCCTTATCCTTCGAGGGGACTAACTATCTCTGTTTGCTTTATCTTATTTTCTATTTTCGCCCGTTCATATCCTTTGTCATTTTCTTTTCACTCTTCCTCTCTATGCGATTCCATCTGTGTATTTCTGCTCAGGTTTTTGGTTCTCCAGCCACTTTTGACCTTCTTCCAGGCACCTTTTCTACCTTTTCCTATCTTCATTCTTTCCGTTATTTTATTTTATTACCACGGTATCTCTCGTCGATCCCCCAAGGAAGATTCATACTGCAATACAACTAACCTTGAGTTTCAGCTGGTTCTTCATGTTATTGAGGCCATCTTCAACATTGAAAACACCACTTTCAATTACATTCGTGACCATATTATGCTCCTAGGAGTCAGCCAAACAGTCCTAAACGTGCCTGCGGGCATGGTCACTGTCTATCTCGAGACTCTTGGGCAGTGTTGTCTCTGGTTTCCTCTTTCTCCCTTCTTTCAGGCTGTTCTGGCCTTCTACGAGCTAGGCTTAACCGACCTTCCCCCAAATTCTTTTTGGGTAGTCTTAGGCTTTGAGGTCTTATGTCATCTCCTTTCTTGAAGTTTTGGTAGGATGGGGTAAGTTGTTTACTGCTCTCCCCACTCGTGTTGAGTGGAAGAGATGGTTCATTTTTGTGGACGAAGACCTTGTCCTGGGCCTCGATGATGAAGGGTCACTTATCTCTCTAGGCCAGAAAATGGGCAGGGATCTCATTCTACTGCTGTTGAACTTTTCCCTTGCAACCATTCATTTCCCACCTTGAGGTTGTGAGTGTCAGGTGGGACCACCTCTTGCATGATTTCACCCTCCGTGTCGTCGGTCTGCCGTATTTCCCTGATAGCATTTTTCCTAGCTAGGGTCTCGCCGATCTGAGCAGTATTCATTATGTCTTCTTCATTATTTTGACTGGGTTATTAACTCTGCCTGCTTTTTTGTATTAAATTTTTTTACAACCTGTTAATCCTTCTCCTTCTCTTTTGCAGAAATGTGTGTGGCTACTTTTCTTGGGGATCTGTCAAGGCTCCCCGGGCTGTAAGCAACCGTTAGGCATACACTGACGACGGGACTAGCATTGTTAACCAGCAGGTTGAGGCAATCAATGTCTCAGACAGCGAGGTCAATAAGGACGAGCCTGCCCTGAAAATGACCCATGACAGGCTGTAAAGGAGGGGCGAAGATAGTGGAACATGTCCCAACCTGCCTTCCCGTGCCATCATTTTTTAGGAGGTCCCTCAGACGCCCGCCCTAGCCAGCAAGGCCTTTCTTTGACAACTTGGCCTACTTCAGCGCTCATTTTTTTCGCCTCCGTTTGGGCATGGCTCATCCTCTCAAGGATCTGCACCAGGCCCTTTGTACATCACCTCTACTCGGACAGAGCTAGTTTCCCAGGCCTTTCCCATTCCTCACTTCAATGCCTGGCTGTGCGAGCGCTCCCTGAATGTTGCCGGTACCAATTCTTTAGCTGACAGGTCAGCCGCATCCATTCTTGAGGTTTTTTCCCTCCTTGTTTACTTTTCCTTTTCCTTTGTTTTGTTCTATGCTTACTTATTTTCCTTTTCTTTTCCTATTGCTCTGCTAGGGTCATGCAGGAAGAAGTTGACAGATTGAGGGCGGAAAATTCGGAGCTAAAATGCGATCTGACCTCTATGCATACCCAAGCCCGTCGAGCCACGGAGCTGGAACAGGATCTACAGCTGCAGAAGGGGGTTACCTTCTACCTACAGAGCTCTCTGACACACTCTGAGGCCAGTTGCCGACTTAAAAGCCTTTCAAGAGTGGACCTTCACTTAATGCTTCCTCAGCATTTATTCTCGCGTAGTGCAGAGCAATAAGGCATCCGAGCTGCTGAGTGGTGCGCTGATAAGGGCCATTGAACTCTACTCCTACAGTGAAGATGAAGACCAATAGCGGGTTGACCCTGGTGGTGCTTTTATTCCTGTCAGGGAATACAACTTCACTGAGTACTTCTCATAGTTGCACCTAAGGATGTCATTAACTGAGCTGTACAGCTGGGTTCTCGACGGTATCCCCCAAAGTCGCTCATTCCACTAGCGGAGCTTATAAGCTCGCTGAGGACGTGGTTGTTCCCATTGATGAAGATGCTCATGCTACTGGCAGCTTCAAGAAGTACGACGACGCTGGAGAGGTCAGTGCAAGAGGTGAAGGCGGGGAGGTTAGCACCATGATCATTGAGGCTGAAGAAGAAGACAGTACGGCAAAGCCCAGGGAAAAAAACTTATGTTCTTTCTTTTTTTATCTTTTTTATGTTCCCTTGCCGAGGGATGAAACACTATTTAACTTGTTTTTTTGTAGAAAACCCTTAAGGTTTATTTTCGTTTTTCAACTTGGACTACAGTGGTGTTAATCGTTAAGACATATTTCAGCCTAAAATGCGTTAGTTTATGTTTTTCTCTGGCACTCGTTGTGGTTGGAGTTATCATTCCTTTTTATCTTTGAAACTCGACCTGCAGCCGTGATGCCTGCTGAAGTCAGTGCTTGCAGCTTCGACTTGCACCTGGTTCACTTAACTTTGGCATCGGTTACTATCGGAGTTTTGTGATCTTTGCCTTGTGTAACCAGGATTGCCATTGTGCTGGTTGATGGGGCTACATCTAGGCTTTAACATGTGTTCTGAGTCATGTTTCTCCAGCTCTAGCATTGGTCGGGAATTCATTTTCCTTAGCCCCGTTTAGATCTAGCATGCACTTTGCGCTGGCAGTTTGCACCAATGCAAAAAATTTAGCCTGAATTGGGCCTTTCTTCGGTGTTAGGTGTTGCCGGAGATTCATTTTCCTTAGCCCCTTTGAGATTCGGCCTGCACATTGTGCTGGTAGTTTGTGCCAGCGCGACAACTTTAGCCTGAATGAAGCCTTTCTCTGACATTGGGTGCGACCGGAGATTCATTTTCCTTAGCCTCTTTGAGATTCAGCCTGCACTTTGATTTGTCAATATACACCAGTGCGACAACCTTAGCCTGAATTGGGCTTTTCTCTAGCGCTGGGTGTGGCCGGAGATTCATTTTCCTTAACCTCTTTGAGATTTGGCCTGCACTTTGCACTGCCAATTTTTGCCAGCGCGGCAACTTTAGCCTGAATCGGGCCTTTCTCCTACGCTAGGTCCGACCGAAGATTCATTTTCCTTACCCCTTTGAGATTCGACCTGCACTTTCCGTTGGCAATATGTGTTAGCGTGGCAACCTTAGCCTGAATCAGGCCTTTCTTCGGTGCTTGGTGCGACTGGAGATTTATTTTCCTTAACCATTTGAGATTCGGCCAGCACTTTGCGCTGCTAATTTTTGCCAGCGTTGTAACTTTAGCCTAAATAGGACCTTTCTCCGTTGTTGGGTGCAACCAAAGATTCATTTTCTTTAGCCCCTTTGAGATTTGTTTTGCACTTTGAGCTGGCAGTTTGGGCTAACGCAACAACTTTAGCCTGAATCGGGCCTTTCTTCGGCATTGGGTGCGACTGGAGATTCATTTTCCCTAGCCCCTTTGAGATTCGGCTTGCACTTTGCGTTGTCAATTTGGTCCAGCGCGACAACCTTAGCCTGAATTAGGTCTTTCTTCGGCGCCGAGTGTGGCCGAATATTCATTTTCCTTAACCTCTTTGAGATTCATCCAGAACTTTGCGCTGCCAGTTTGCGCCAGCGCGGCAAGTTTAGCCTGAATCAAGCCTTTCTCCTAAGTTGGGTGCGGCTGTAGATTCATTTTCCTTAGCCCCTTTGTGGTTCGGCCTGCACTTTGCGCTGGCAGTTTATGCCAGGGAGATAGCTTTAGCATGAGTTAGGCCTTTCTCCGGTGCTGGGTGCGGTCGAAGATTCATTTTCCTTAAGACCCTTTGAGATTTGACCTACACTCTGCGCTGGTAGTTTGCGCCAGCAAGACAACTTTAGCTTGAATCAGACCTTTCTCCAACCACGTGTGCAGCCGGAGATTCATTTTCCTTTTTATCTTGCACTCATCACAAGCATTATACAAAAAAATGGGGATGGGTACGCAGATCGGGGTTTCCTTAGGATCATTTCATAGGCTTTCAACAAATTTGATCCTTTCAGGAACTCCATCTCGCATTCTCGCTATATTAAATGGCCCAAAAGCAGTTGTCCCACGTACATAAATTTACAATCAACTACTTAAGCGTAGTACCTTTTCAGGTTGGCTATATTCCAGGTCCTGGGAATTAGTCTTCCATCCATTGTCTCCATTTTGTATGCTGATTTTCCCAGTATCTCAGCCACCTTGTATGGGCCCTCCCATACTGCATCCAGCTTCTTCTTACCCCAGGCTCGACTTGCTTCATTCTTCCTTAATGCTAAGTCCCTCACTTTCAAGGATCTTACCCTCGCTCTGCTATTGTAATGTTGTTCCATCCAGGATTTGTACGCTGCTTCCTTCAGTGCTACCTTCTCCCTGAGTTCATCCAGGGCCTCCAAGTTTTCCCTGACAGCTTCTTAATTTTCTTCCAAGCTCATTGGTTCTTCTACTCTCCTAGTGGGTGTTTCTACTTCTAGGGAAATTATCGCCTTCATCCCGAAACACAGCTTGTATGGCGATTCTCCTGTAGTGGTTCTTGGTGTAGTCCTGTATGCCCAGAGCACACTCATTAATTCTTATTCCCACTCTCCATTGGCTTGTCCCAACCTACTTTTCAGCCCTTCAACAATCATCCTGTTTGTCACCTTTGTTTACCCGTTTTCCCGTGGGTGAGCTATGGAGGTGAATTGCTGCCTTATGTTCAATCCTACGCACTATGAACTGAAAGGTTCATGAGCGAACTGCTTTCCATTAGTTGCTTACGATCAATGCAGGATGCTGAACCTACACACTATGCTTCTTCAAGCAAAGGTTGTGATTCTTTTACCGGTTATGCTTGCTACGACCTTCGCCTCCACCCATTTCATGAAGTAATCTATTGCCATAAGTAGAAATATCTTTCTTCATACAGCCTCCGGGAATGGTCCTGCGATGTCAATCCCCATTTTTCAAAGGGTCGGGGTGACCTTATACTGGTCATTCACTCTGCCAAAAGCCTTTGCACCTTTGTGTGTTCCTGACACCAGCGACATTCTTTGGCCATTTTCCCCAAATCTGACCTCATGGTTGGCCAATAGTATCATGCCCTTACTGTCCGCAGTGCCATCGTCATTTCTCCTTGGTGGCTGCCGCAACTTTCTTCATGAATTTCCCTGAGGATTATTTCTGCCAACTCCGGGCCTGCACATCCGAGCCACGGCTTAGTTGTATAGTAGCCCATTTGTGACAACATACTGTAACACCTTCCTTTTTTTTTATTGTTCTTGCCTCCTTCTCCTCGGTCGGCAGTTCCTCATGCTCTAGGTAATTGTGAATAAGGGTCATCCAATCATACGTTGATCCATGTATTACCGCTACATGTCTCGCGTTTGTTGACCTGCAGGCTAGCTCTTCAACTAGCACAGTCTTGCTTAAGTGTGTGTGAGTTGAGGAGACCAACTTGCTCAACGCGTCCGCCTTTATGTTCAGCGACCTTAGGACCCTAGTGACATCAAACTCTCCAAACTCAGCTGTTAGGCTTATGAATTTGTCCCTGTATTTAATCATTGTCAGATCCTTGGCAGCATACTGTCAATAATACTGGTTGGTCACCAGCATCGAATCTCCGTAGGCCTTTAGCTTCTTTGCTCCTAGCTTCCTGGCTATCTCCATGCCCGCAATTAGTGCCTCGTATTTAGCTTAATTGTTTGAGGATGGGAACTTGAAGCGTAGGGCATCGGTTGACTCCACTTCTCTATGGTTTAACATTACTAGGCTCGCACCTGCTCTCTCTATTCCGGAGGCTCTATGCACGTAAGACTTCCATACGTCCGTACCCATTTTCTTACCCAACCTCACAGGCTGGGACCTATCTTTTACTACAACTCTTTTCAAATTTTCCTCCTTTGGCATCTCTACTAGAAAATCTGCTATCACCTGCCCCTTAATTGCCCTTCTTGGAGAATATTCTATAGCATGCTCTCCCAGTTCAAATGCCCACTTCATTAATCTCCCTGAGCTTTCCATATTGGTCAGTATCGCTTTGAGTGGTTTATTCGCCAGGACTACCACAGGATGCACTTGGAAATACTTTCTTAACTTTCTTGCTGCATAGACCAGGGCCAACACCAACTTCTCCTTATTCGTGTATCTCCGCTCCAGACCCTGCAGGGCCCGACTAACAAAGTATAGTGGTCGCTGGAATTTATTTTTTCTTTAACCAGTGCCCCACTTACAACCTCATCACTCGCTTCCACAAACAAGTATATGGTTTCTCCCTTCCTTAGACTCACCAACATGGGTAGATCCTTCAGGTAGGTCTTCAACTCCTCGAATTCCTTCTCTCGTAATTCTCCCCATTGCACCATCCTCTTTTTGTCCACACATCATTTCAGCATTTTGAAAAATTGGAGCGCTCTTTCAGCTGCTCGTGACTTGGAACGATTCATAGCTGCCAGATTCCCATTCATGCTCTGAACCTCCTTCATCGTGCTTGGCGATTTTATTTCTAAAATCGCCTTTATCTTTTTGGGGTTCACGTGCAGGCCCTCGTTTGACACCATGTGCCCTAGGAATTCCCTTTCCCCACTCCCAATTGGCATTTGGCTGGGTTCAGCTTCATCCCGGTCTCCTTGAATTGCAATAAGGTCTCCGTGACGTCCTCCATGAAAGTCTCCTATTGGCTATTTTTTATCACCATATCATCCACGTACACCTCCAGGTTTCTCCCAATCTGTTTCTGGAAAACTTTATCCACCACCATTTGATATGTTGCTCCAGCGTTTCTCAAGC
Organism: Rubia peregrina; assembly: GCA_032355705.1. NCBI lineage: Eukaryota > Viridiplantae > Streptophyta > Magnoliopsida > Gentianales > Rubiaceae > Rubia > Rubia peregrina. The sequence continues at coordinate 7,540 of JAULKK010016009.1, forward strand.
CAAAGGCATCATACGATAACCAAAAGCCCACTTCTCCGTGATGAAGGAAATTTTCTCTACATCACTTTCCAGCATGGGGATCTGGCGATATCCCTTATATGCATCGAGAAAACATTTGATTTGGTAGTTGGTATGAGCGTGTACCTTATAGTCGATGACCGGCAATGGGTAGCAGTCCTTGCTCAGGTCCGTATAGTCTACACACATCCTCCAGCTACAATCAGTCTTCTTAACCAGTACTAGATTGGCTAGCTAGGTTGGATATGGGATTTCTTCCAAAATACCTACTGCAACTAGCTGGCCCACCTCCTTGTTGAAGCTTGATTCCTTTCTTGCATAACATCCTTCGCTTTTGCTTGATTGGCATGTAAGAGAGGTCCACTTTCAGCTCATGACAGCCTACATCCTTTGACACCCCCATCATATCATCCAGCTTCAAGGCGAAGGCTCGTACATTCTCCTCTAGGACCTTTATAGCTTGTTTTCACATGAGCTGGGAGATTAGTTCCTACATGCACCAACCAACTTTCATTCAGCCTCACTGTTTCCACTTCTGTGCCCAACTTTGATGGATCATTCCCATCCGTGATTAACTTGGCATACCTTGCTTTGTTGACATGTGTCTCACGGCTCACGCCTTCATCTTCTCACTTCCTCTTGCTGAGCACAATCATGTGGCACTCTCTGGCTCTCTGTTGGTCTCCCTTTACTGTGGCTATTCCTCATCTGGTCAGAAAATTCAACAAGTGCATGGTTGACACTATGCCTGCCCAGTATCAGGTTGTAGGGGCTATTTAATTTTACAACTATAAATTTCATGTCCACCATTTTACTTCTCTCGCCCTCTCACACCGTCACTGAGAGGAGTATGGTGTCTTTTGGCCATACCGTCTTGTCTGTGAAATTCACCAGTGGGATGCTCGTCCGTTCCAACTTTCTCCTGGTATTCTCATCCAACTTCTTAAAACAATGCCTATACACAAATTCTGTAGAGCTTCCTTCGTCGACCTATGCTTGGTGAATCCTCTTATCCATTACTCTGAATTTTATCACCACCGCGTTTGTGCCTGCTGGCCTATCCGGTATCAGGTCGTTATCATCAAACATTATTGCTTCGTTTGCTCCCAACTTTCTTTCCTCCGTGTTGGTTGCGGGTTTTCCTGTAGCGTGCCTTTCGCTGAGACTCAGTCCTTCCTCCTACACGTCCACCTATGATGGCATATATATCTGTCATCTTAGCTGCTCTGTCTCCTTCACAAGGGGTATTCTCTCTCTGCCTTTTGCGGTGTTCATCAACTTTCTCCGCTCTAGCCACTTCCTTTCTCTTACCTCGTCTTCATTCCCTGTCAGGGCTCCTTGCCTTACCTTGACTGTCCTGCTGCCTGCGGAATCCTCCATACTTATTTTTGCCCTGGTAGGTGGCCCTGTTGTGATCCTTCACACTTTTTGTAAAATGCGCTAGCTCCTCGCTCTGCACTACATCCTCTATATTGTGCTTCAAGTGAATACAGTCGTTCATATCAAGGTCACAGTCATCATGGTACTCACAAAACTGGGACTTATTCCTCTTCCCCTGCGGTATCTTCATCCAGAGACATCCAGGATGTCTTTTCCTGCACATAGGGAAAAAATCTCTCTAGGTTTTTTATCAGAGGGGTGAAATCCTTTTTGAATTGTTGAACCTATCGGACATCTGTCTGTTGCCTGTCCGATCGGCCCCCGCTTTCTTCATCCTTCATTCCGACCTGTCCTCGTCAGCCCTGCACTGACTATGGCTTCCTAATGCTTCATTTCTCCTTTTATCAGCTAGGGCCGCCCTGTGGAAATTTCCAACTCTCCTCATGAATTCATCAACAGTCGCTGGCAGGTGCAGAGTGAAGTCCTGCAACAACAACTCATGCCTGAGGCCGTTCACAAATGTGTCATTGACGAACTAGCTGCTCCTCTCCTCCACCTGGTTTGCTTCATCGTTAAATCTCTGTCTCTTTCGGCTTCTGTATGATGGCAAGCAGTTCCCACCTCATCTTCTGAAGAAGAAAATTATGTGCATGAAACGGGTTAAGAACTTTTCCTCTAGCTGGCTGAAGCTGTATATCGTTCCGTCTTCCAAGTTTTTGAACCATACCCTAGCTGCAGCTGTTAGGGTGGTTACAAACACCTTGCACCATAGAGCTTGAGGTATCGAAAAGTGGTCATGTTGGTACAAAACGGTGTGCAAATGGTCCTCTGGGTCTTCCTCGTCATTGTACTGCCCCAAGTTCATTGGTATTTTCAGCTTGGGTCCGCCGTAAATAGCTGTATCCGCCTGGTAAATGGTGAGCCCCTAGCCTACCTGTTTGAGACCTTATCTCTTTCCTTTGGTGGTGCCTCTTGCCCGGCCTGCTCTTTGTTTCTCTAGGGTGGTACATAACCTTCTCTCCACTCACGGTCTGTCATCGTTTCTTCAACTCCAACTCTTCCCTTTTCCATGAGAAGGCAGTGCTTCTCTCTCTCATTTCTCTACTTTAAACTGTGTGTG
>JAULKK010016020.1:0-10056 GCA_032355705.1 Rubia peregrina
GTAACATATATCTTTCCAGATGTAGGATCCAAACATCGATATCCCTTGTACTGGGATTCATACCCAAGAAAGATACATGGAAAACTGCGAGGAGCGAGTTTGTGAGCTGCATAAGGACGAAGATAAGGGTACACACGACAACTAAATGCATGGAAGTTCTTGTAAATAGGAACCCTACCATTGATAACTTCATATGGTGATCATCCGCCAAGGATAGGAGTCGGCAGCCGATTTATAGTATAAGAAGCTTCAGCAAAAGCGTGAGGCCAGTGAGAGAGAGGAACATGAGAGTGGTATAACATAGATTGACCCATCTCCGTAATGTGGCGATGATTGCGCTCATCCCAATTGTTCTGCTCACGAGTATACGGGCAGAAATCTGATGGTGAATGACCTTTGTCTGAAAGTGATAGCTTAAGCGATCATTTACAAACTCAGTCCCCCCATCACTCTGAAACACCTTAATGGTGGAAGAGAACTGGTTCTCCACAAAGGCCTCAAAATGGAGATAAACATCCCAAAAATTAGATTTGCGGCGCAGTGGGTAAAACCACGAGAGTCGGGAATGATCATCGAGGAAAATAGCATAGTAGGAGAAATCATCAACAGATAAAATAGGAGAGGGTCTCCATAAGTCACATTGAACTTGATCAAGTAACCTAGCAGCACGTTTATCATTTGTATAAAAATATAAATGATTCCGTTTAGCCTTTTCACATGCATCACAAAGGGTAGGTTTCAGCAAAAGTGATGAGACAGATAAAGATCCAGAGGCTCGCAAACTAGAAATAATGGAATGAGGTACATGACCAAGTCTAGCATGCCAGATTTCAAAAGACGCACACGACTTATTTGATTCCACATTAGATAACAAAGCAGATGCACCATAGTCTAAAACATAAAGTCCATTTTCACTGTGACCGTGACCCAAGGTTTCACTAGTAATTTTATGTCGAATAGTAAATGAGCGATCATAAAAGCAGACAACAACATTTAAATCCCGAGTTAATTTGCTAATTGAAAGAATTTTTTTAGTGATGTCAGGCACAATGAGCACATCGTAAAGAGACATGGATTTAGAAATCCGAGAATGACCAACATGAGTAATAGGGAGTTGAGAACCATTAAGGTGCAACATGATCGACAGCAGCAGGAGACGATGCCATGTGTTTGGTGGCACCAGAATCTACGATCCACTTGGAGTCACCGTGTCGTCGATGATGAGAAAATCCAGTAAATCTTGAAGTATCACTCTGTCGCGAATTAAAATGAGCCATATCCATAAGGGCAGAATAGAATCAGCAAAATGGTGCCCAAAGTGCGTCAGGCGCGTGAAAAGACGCACGAACAGAATCTGACGCTTGAATTCACGCGCGGATGTGAAGAGAGATGCGCGTGAAGAGATGCGTTGTACAATGTCGCGCGTGTGGACGATGCGCTTTCCAATCTAACGCGTGAATCTCTGGTGTCATCGACCTGAGGAAGAAGACGACCTGATAAAGACTTCGACTGGCACCGGTGAGGTTACTGGAGCTTATAGACGCTGTCGATGGACACCGGAGATCGGGAGAAGATGTTGTGGAGATGCCGATGAAGACACTGGAGAAAATTGTGAAGATGCTGATGAAGACGCCGTTGAACGCCCGAAACTTGAGAGGAAAGCCGCGTCGGAGGAAGCTGGAGAAGAAAACTTCTTGTTTCGGGGAGGATAACAATCACCGGAGGAAGCCGGAAATTGATCGGGAATTGGTCGAAAATTGACCGAAAAAGGATGCCGGCAGGAAGCTCTCTCAACAATGGAAAAGAAAGAAAAAAAGAGAAAAAGGGAGAGGGGGAAGAGATCAGGGCCAAGATTTGTGAGGCTCTGATACCATGTAAAAGTGATTTCCCGTAATGATTATTATTGACCATGAAGAGAATAAATAGAGAGTACAAAACATGAATGTAGACTAGTTCTAATATAACTCTAACTAGTCAACAAAATAAAATCAAATCAAATCATCTAACTCATTTATTCGGACAATCTAAATTAGTTCTGATCCATTGTTTTTTACTTTTACTATGTTTGCTTTTAGTATGAACGTGATTGTTTAATTTTGGTGGTTTTAGGTTGTTCATATGATTGAATATTGTTCTTTAAGAACGCATGGACCCTTTATAGTTCCTTTACCATAGTCATTGGGTCTTTTATATTCTCACGTCCCGAAATAATTGGCAGATATATTTTTATCTCAATATTTTATGTAAACTGATGTGACAGAAAATAACTGTGAAAAAATAAGGATCCTTTGAAAAAATGGTGGGCTCAGTTAAAAAATTATTGTGATTAAAGAGGATATTCAATAGGATAAGGATCTTCACAAATTTATTTTTAATTTTTTTAATATTCAATAGAATAATTTGGTATTCTTAGAGAGATGATAAGAATTACTTTCTCCATTCAGCTAATATTAGTAGAGTTTTCAATCAAATTTCTCAATATACGTTGACCATTAATTTCATATAGTATATAAATAATATTATTATTGTGTGGTTATTGCTGAAAACCACTAGGTATGTACTAAAAAGTATTAATAGATAAAAATATATTTAAAAAATTGACTGAAAAACGTGTGTCATTGTTAGTTGAACGAAGTATAAAATTTCCGATCATACGTTATTAAAGCCTTTACAAATGGTTCATTTGACTCACTGTCCCACCAATTACTCCACCAAAAACAAGTTCCTCACTCTTCAAGTTTTTTTAAAAAATAAAATGATGTACAAGCAATCAAATTACCTATTAATATTTTAATTTAGGATTGAGTCTATTGAAACATAGTGGAGACTAAAACTCTATCCAATCAATTAAAATTCAGTTAAGCATGAAATTCTATCAATTTAAATAGCTTAGGGCGTCCTTCTGATAACGCGCAAACGCTGCACCACCAACGAACCGCTACCACTGAAACCGAAACCACCACAGTCTCACCATCATCGACGACGTGCAGATTGAGAAACTACAGCGAAAATCACCGACACGATTCTATGATGCTGGGTAATCCCCATAAAAAAATGCTCTAGTATTCATAATTCTTAATGGATGTATGTTTTGAACCTTGGATCTCTCAATTAAAGAGAGTGTGACTTACCACTAAATCGGCCCAATTCACCCTCACTCTGAAGTCTTAATCCCACTATTCACAACCAAAAGGAAAAGTCTTAATCCCATTTGTTGTTTTCAATACGATAAACATCCGCACTCAATGCTACAACTTACTCAAGTTATTGCGTTTTGGGATGAATTTCATTGTCTCACCAGTTCAACGAATCATTAATTTTGGACAGCTCCATCAAACCTACACGTTTGATCGCAAACTAGCAGGACAAGACAACCCAACATAGTATCCATTAGCACGAGACACAATAAACCAAAAAACCTTAATTGTTGTTGAAATTAACATGCTAGATAGTACGTCCAAAGCAGCAATCACCTTCCAAATTGTTCGAAAATGCTGGAGCCTGCACTGCTGTACACATGAATCTGTTCAAGTATCGAACGAGTGCTTAGTTTATTGAAATGTTTGACCGTGGATCGAAATGTTAGGTACAAAAACATGTTACTGTTGAGATTACTTTATTATACTCTCCCGTTCATTTATTATTGACACATTTTTTTACTGTTTATTTATATTAAAAACTTTTTATTTTTTGCAAAAAAAATCGATACATATAATTTTTTATCCGCTCATTTATTTTATCTAAATTCAAACACCTAAACTTAAAATGACGATAATAAAGAAACAATAGATGGAGTGCTATATGTTTAATAATTATTCTAAGAGAAAAATTAACCACTCAACCAAATATAACACAAACATCTTTATTCTATTAATATAACTAAAAGAACACATCATCATTTAAAGACAAGCATCTTACTCTAATAATATATAAAATAGAAGACGCAATCCTTTAAATCCGAAAATCTTACTTTATTAATTAATATAACCAAAATAAAAGAGATCGATATCCAAATACATTGAAATCACTACAAGAAAAAAGGCCTTTCGTGACTGACGAATTATGGTCACTAAATGTCAGAAATTCGTCACTAATGACTATTGGTGACCAAAATTGGGCTGTCACCAATTGGTCACATTATCTCCGTCACAAAAAGTTCCGGTGACGACTTTTTCTAGTTGGTCACGATGATAGGTTTAGTGACCAAGTATTTTTGGTCATAAAACATTAGTGACCAAATGTATTCGTCAATAAAATAGTCACCGATAAACCTGAAACGGTCACTAATTTGTTACGTTGATGACCAAAAAATTTGGTCAAAAGAAGTTTCAGTGACAAAAATGATTCAGTCACCAAATATTTTATGACCACCAACTTTTAGTCATTAAAATACTTGATGACCAACAATTTGTAGTCACTGAAGAATCAATTACGAATAATGTTTAGTCACTAAAATTTAAAAACCAATAGTGACCAAATTTTATGTCTGAAATTTGGTCATAACATTTAGAGATGGTGAACATATTAAGAATCAATTTTTAAAATTTAATAATAATTATTAAATAAAACATAAATAAAGAAAGTCATTCTCAAATGGCACACCAATACTTTTAGCTAAAATCACAATATTTGATTACGTTTAATACTAAAACTACACATAAAATCTTTAATCATTAAAGACATTAAATCTATAATCATTAACTAAGAATCTAGTGCTTAATCTTAAACCAGCACTACTACGGAAAGTGTAAACATCATTCATGCCGCCTCCAACTTCTTCGTTCAAACTATCTCAGGGCCTCTGAATGGAGTATTTATTGATCGCGTCAATTCAGGAAGACACTAAGACCAATCTTGCTTAAACCTATAATTGACTTGTGCCTTTGCAAATACTTCACCAATGTTGTAGGCAACCGCAAAGCTTCTGTGCACAACTCAGTGGAAATGATTGAAAATAATGAAATAAAAATTAGAGATGTTGTAAAGCAATATTTACAACACTTAACAAGTAACCAAAAGGTAATCCAGACTATAATACAAAAAAAAGAGTTATTGAAAATCACCAGCACATGAATTATTTAGAAAGTTCTACTAAGCAATATAATCGAAGTACAAATACTTATAGGGTTCTCTAACATTCATCAAACAATGGCTTCATATAGCTCAAAGATAAAAGAAGTAAGTACTATTGTGTTCATATGAATTTCCAAATACTCAGTAGAAGAGAACTCTAATTATGTATGTCATTTTGCAAGTTGCCACTACATGCAGAACTTTTTCCGTAAAGAAACTTTCAAACAATATTACAGGGGAAAAACTAAGTCTTCTACAAATATAGCCTTTAGCTGTGGTTCTAGAAACATTTTACTGCAATTTTGGAAACCCCCAAAAAAGTTTCGCAGTCAGTGGCCAGAACTTAAGAACAAGAATAAGCTGGACCCAGAAAATCACAATGAAAAAAAAATTCAGAGCCCAAAATGTCATTAAAAATGACAGATCTAAGCAACGGCAAATCAGAGACCCGCATATTACAACATTGACTATCAATTAATCTGAACATAACATTGATTATCAATCCTAACACACATATAAATTTAACTAAACTTAAGCAAAAATCAGAAAACTGGATGATGCAATAATCAGAGGACTTCAAATCCATGGACTAAAAAACAGAGGGGAGCAAATCTCAATCAAAAGTTTTATAAAAAGAACTTAGTAGAATGCAAAAGAAATCAAATATTACCTGCTCCTGCTTTTCTTGAATTTCCTCAAGAAGCAACGTTTCATTAACGCAAAATGAAGGAAAAATACTTGTGGAACTTTCTTTACTAACTGCAACTTTAGCTGGAAAACAAATTACAATATAAGCAACCCAGTATGAAAAAGCATACATTAGTATTCTAATCTCAAAAAGGATGGGAAGCAACGGTAACTTTCCAAAGAACTACAGAAGGGCCATATAAAATTATTAAACCCTTCATTAAGTAATTGCAGAGCAAACCTTGCAGTTCTAGAAATACACAAATCCAAAAGGAATAAATCACTCTCTCCATCGCTCAAATAATGTCATGTTTGCATACTTTCATAGCATATTCCATTTGGTTTACAGGTAATTATAATGTACGCATCCTATTGTATACCAACTTTCCATTGTCTAACAAGAAACATAAAGACAATGATACGGTGATACTTAATAATGAGTAGCTAAAATAGTATTCAGCTAGAGTTTACCAAAATTAAAGATCTTGAAGGGGACTTGGCTGAAGCAAAGTGGCAGTGAGTCGCATAGGAATAGTGGTGGCGCTGATGCACGCTGGTTGCGCTGAGAAACACTGGTGGCGGCGAGTCGCGTATGAGCGGTGGCAGAGCTTAGCGTGGTGAGATGCGCCCATGGCGGCGAGTCGCGGAGTAGCAGTGGTGGAGAGGCAAGGTGAGTCACTGTGAGTCGCAAAGAAGGGTGAGGGTTTTTTGGTGTTTTGGTGGCTGCGTGTGGTGAGGGAGGATAGGAGGAGGGATATGTAAAGTGGGGTTAACTTTCAACTATTAGGGTTAGTTGTGTTTTGGACTTGATGTTAGTTGGGTTGAGAATTGGGCCAGAAGTTAATTTAAAAAGTCTAGTAAAAACAGCCCACCTAATTTTATTTCAGATTTATTTTAGATTTTATTTATTTATTTTAACATAAATTCTTATTTTAGACCGACGAATCATTAGACACTGTCATTTTATAATTGATACAATAAATGAGGGGCTTTGATTTTTAAAATTTATTGCAACGAGTTTCCTATAACTTGGAATTTTCTTAAAATGTATCACAATATGTAAATAATTATAAATTGACCCTAGAAGTTATTGAAGTGAGATTTTGCATGATTGGTATAACTGTTAGTTGGTCTAATAGAAAACTTTCTCTTATTTAATCAGGAGATACTTTGGAAATTTCCTGCAATTCCGGCCAAACCCGTCTTTGACGAAAAGTCAGATGAGTGCCGGGTTATTTTTCACTTTTAAAAAATTGGTAGTTGTTTCGGCACTTTCGTTAAAAAATAGGGCCAGTTAGTGTTTATGGAAACTTAAGTAAGGTTTGATGTTGGATTATGTAAAATCCACCTAAATATTAGTGTTTTTAGAAAGTTAAGGGTTGGCTGTTATAAATTAAACCCTTTATTAGTGTTTATAAACGAAAAGTCAACTAAGGGTCCACTATTGATCTGTTAAAAAGTCAAACCCTTGTATTGGCCTTTATATACGAAAAGTCAAGTAAAGTTGATTGTTGATTAGTTAAAGTCAACTTAATTATTAGTATTATATATAGAAATTCAAATAAGGGTTGGTCGCTAACTAGTTAAACCCTTTTTATTAGGTTTTATACATGGAAAGTCAAGTGATAGTTGACCGTTGATTAGTTAAAATGAACTTAGTTATTTGTGTTTGTATATAGAAAGTTCAATGAGGGTTGACCGTTGATTAGTTAAATGCAAACTTTTTTTATTAATGTTTATTTATATAAGTTTAAGTAAGGGATGACTGTTGATTAGTTAAAGTCAAACCTTTTTATTTGTATTTATATATACTAAGTCAATTAAGGGTTTAACGTGGATTAGTTAAATCAAACCTTTTATTCGTATTTATATTCACTAAGTCAAGCAAAAGTTGACCGTTAATTAGTTAAAGTCCAATCGTTCACTAGTGTTTATATATAGAAAGTCAAGCAAGGGCTGACTATTGATTAGTTATAGTCAATTTAGTTGTCAGTGCTTATACATAGGAAGTGAAGTAAGGATTGACGATTGATTAGTTAAAATAAACTTAGTGTCTTAGTTATTAGTGTTTATATATAGAAATTCAAGTAAGGTAACCAATGATTACTATTATTTATACATACTAAGTCAAGTAAGTATTTACCGGTGATTAGTTAAATTCAATTTAGTTATTAGTGTTTATATATATAAAAAAGTCAAGTAAGGTTTGACCATTGATTATTTAAACTTAACCTAATTATTAGTGTTTTTTTAAATTTAAGCAGAGGTTGATCACTCATTTGTGCTTATATATAGAAAGTAAAGTGTGTGTCGAAAAGAAAAAAAAAGAAAAATGTGCATTTATGCCCTCCAATTCCTTGTTTTGTGCACATATACCCCCTAGTTTTTTAAAGTGCATTTGTACCCCCGGTGACATCTGGAAAATTGGTCAACTTTGGTCATTATCAGATTCAAAGGAAATGACTATTTTTCCCCTTAAGAAAAAGCCAAAAATTAAAAATCAATTTCAGATTTCACCCCATATCTTGAATCCATTCGAGTAATCTGACACAGACGAGGAAAATTCGCTAGAATTAGGGTTGAAAACAAGAACCAAATCTCGCTCGGCCAAGTCACGGATAAAAAGTTTCGAATCCTATTCCAGATCGCACTGTTGTTGGACTCAAAATTTTGACACCGCATTTTTATATCGATATTGATGAAGGCGGGTCCCACTTAAATGGAGGGTAAAATGGTCCTTAGCTTATTTTAAAATGAAGTGATGGTTATTATGGTAATTTCAATATTGGATAATGCTGGAAAACAATAGGTCAACGCTGGACTCAGGCAGGAAGGACATGAGTTTTTAAGGCACAGCTAATCCAAGGGTACACGTGCACTTTTAAAAACTCGGGGGTATATGTGCATTAACCGAGGAACTAGGGGCATGAATGCATTTTACGCTAAAAAAAGGCATAAAAATGTTGTGATAATATTTCCTTCCAAAAGTTTGGTGAGTGACCGTAACTTTGGTCACTAAATACTAATTTGGTGACCATTTTTTATTTCGTCATCTCCATTGGTCACCAATGATAGCCCGATTACTCAACTCTTATGCTCAACACCTTTTTGTGACCAATTTTGTGACCATGATTTTCACTTGGTCACCAAAAATGTATTGGTGACCAAAACATAGTGACGAAAATATTTAAGTCACTAATAAGATCATTAGTGACCAAATAATTTGTAGTCACCGAAATTCGGTCACGAAAGCCCTTTTTTCTTGTAGTGAATTTAATGAAATATAAAAAAATTCCCATTTAAATAATTAGGGAACTTTAGTGAGATGGTTCAAGTATTCATCACCAGCGAGGCACTAACATGAAATCCAACAATCGCATTACTAATAAATCTTTTTTACGACTCCCTTTGAAGCGTGTATCAAATGAATGAGCCTAAGAAGTGAATCGTTTGCAAGTTGGATCTAAGAAGTGAATCGTTTGCAAGTTCTAGTTGATGCGAAATCTATGATCAGTCAAGCTTAATATACTGTAATTTTATTAAAAGATAGATGGGAACGGTGGCGGAGCCACATGGAAGCTGGAGGGGCTCCAAACCTCGCCGAGATGCAAATTAAGAAAAATATACACGGAGCATAATGGGGGGGGGATTATCGCCCTTATAATATAGAAAAATATTAATTATTTTTTTAGTCCCGTCACATATTTATCCTGCCTCTGGATAGATGGGAGCAAAGTAATGAGGGTGCAAGATGAATGGGTATCGTATGGTGATAGAACCTGATCGCCTCACCCACCGCTCTTTTGTGTAGACAACATTTGGGTCACAAGACACAGACAGCTGTAAAACCCGGACTCCCGTGAACCACCAAAAGAAACAATATTGGTCAAGATTTTCACCTAATTTCACCTAGTGCTGGTATGCAGCATACACCTCATACTCCAAGAAAGATTCAAAAAGGAAAAAAACAACAATATCCTGCTTGATCAACTCGACTATTGCAACACCTGTTTCATGGGGTTGTGAAATAAAACTGACCTGTTTTTATAAGATTGGAGAGATTAAGTTCCGCTGCTTCTTTTTTTAATCACTTTAACAAAACACTAAAGTGCTTAATTAACTTTCCCTCCCTTCGTTCCAGTTCAAATTACACCACGACTTTAAGAAGCATGTTTGGCCATTAATATGTTTACCTACGTGAAGAAACGACAAATAAAAATGTAAAGTCACGTGGAATGGAGTTATGGAAATATTATAATGACACGTGTATCTCATGGATTAATTGGTTGGCAATTT
>JAULKK010016041.1:0-10056 GCA_032355705.1 Rubia peregrina
ATTTATTCTGAACTGGGTCAGGCCCCGCAGACGTAGGTGGATTTCACCGAACTGCGTAACCAAGTCGTGTGTCTTGCGTGATTAATTTATTTTACGTACTTGGTTAGTACTACGTTGGAACACAGTAGGTCTAGTAATTAACGTTTAAAGGTAAAACCAGTTTTTTCAGGAAGCATTATAGACGTTTCATATTATTTAGAGGGGTAAAATTGTCTTTTCGCTGAATTCCGGCCTAAATATGTCGGATATGGTTATATTTGCACTTTCAATTATCAAAAACTTATATTTGCAGTTATGTGAATTAGGTAATATATGCACTTTTCTCTTTATCTTATTAATTTTCAATAAATGATATATATGGAAACCGGTAATCATCCGACACATCATCCGAAACCGATTCTAACCGAACTAATTAAGTTGACAACATTATCGATCGGTTATTCGATTTCTTATAAAATTTTATAAATCGGTCGAAAGCGGAACCAATTAACCGCCTAACCGATGGCTTCTTTCCACCGACAACAAATCCAATGTCCAATGAATACTAATCCCTTTGTAAGATTATATAAAAATAAAATATGAATGACGATAAATTAAGGAGTTGGTCCGAGTTCTTACCTCTGACTCCATCACCTTCGGTACAACAAGATCATCAACGGAATGTGTCGGGGCTTACTGGGCAGCTACAGGTCATGCTGCAGTGGATGCAGAAGATTTATGTACTCTCTGATTGTCAGGTACTAAATTACTAATCAAACCAGCACATCAAATCCCCTTGGCAGTTGGATATCATAGATCTAAGCAAAGAGTCTCTCGAAATTAGATTCCCAAAAGTTCAGCGAGTGCTACTGTAAAGTGAGCATAAGAGTTGTTTCTCTAATTAATAAAGAGGGCTTTATTATTAAAAAAAATACCAAAATACCCCCTTGGTGATAATAAAAAATGAATTCGAACAAAAGCAAAGATTCCTAATTACAGTGTATTTTGGGATGATAAAAATATGAAAAATACTCAAAAATAATTACAAACTACGTCGTTTAAATTATTTTTGGGAAAATGACAAAAAAAACCCCAGGTTGATAATGATAAAAAAAAAATCAATCAACAGCAAAGAATATTTATTGTAGTGTGCTTTTGCATAGAGGAGAAAATAATATAAATACCCCTAGTTCATAAAAATAAATGAAACCAAACAAAAGTAAAAAATTCTTAGTATATTGTGCTTTGTGAATACAAAGAGAAATATATGAATTCGAACAATATAGAATTCTCAAAAGTATTTCAAAACATCATCGTTCAGTTAATTAATTAAACAATGACAGAAATACCCACAATTGATGATAAAATGAAACCCAACAAAGCAAAGAATCCTTGCTGTGGTGTTTTTTTAATACGAAAAAGTGACCAAAATACCCCTGGTGACAATGAAAATGTATCCAAACAAAAGTAAAGAATCCTAGTTGGAGTGTGCGTTGGGATGATAAAAATATGGAAAATACTCAAAAATAATTCAAAACGACTTCATTTAAATAATTTGTGAGAAAATGACAAAAATACCCCTAGTTGATAATAAAAGAAGAAATCAACCAATAGCAAAGATTTCTTATTGTAGTGTACTTTGGGATAAAGGAGAAAATGATAGAAATTCTCATAGTTGATATAAAAAAAACCAAACAAAAGCAAAAAAATTCTTAAGATAGTGTTCTTTGTGAATATAAAGCGAAATATATGAATTCGAACAGTATCAAAATTCTCAAAATTATTTTAAAAAAACATCTTTCAGGTAATTAATTAAACAATGATAGAAATACCTATGATTGATGATAAAATGAAACCCAACAAAACAAAGAATCCTTGTACTGGTTTTCAGATTACAGAAAATGACTGAAATAGCCCTAGGTGATATAAAAAAAGAATCCAAACAAAAGCAAAGAATCTTAGTTAGAGTGTGTTTTGAGATGATAAAAATATGGAAAATACTCAAAAATAATTCAAACCGATGTCATTTAAATAATTTTGGAGAAAATGATAAAAATACGCCTGGTAGATAATTAAATAAGAAATCAATCAATAGCAAAGAATCTTTATTTTAGTGGTTTTAAGATAAAGGATATAAATTCCCTAGTTGATAAGAAAATGGAACCGAACAAAAGAAAATGTTCTTTTTATAGTGTGCCTTGTGAATATACATGGAAATATATGAATCCGAACAATATAAATTCTCCAAAATATTTCAAAAAAAACACCGTTCAAGTAATTATTTAAACAATGATAAAAATGCCCATGATTGATGATAAAATGAAACCCAACAATGTAAAGAATTTTCGCTATAGTGTTTTTTTGAATTGCGGAAAAACTGACTGGAATACTCCTGGATGATAATAAAAATGAACCCAAACAAATCAAATAATCCTAGTTAGAGTGTGCTTTGGGATGATAAAAATATGAAAATAATATATTTTTAAAAAAAATTAAAAAAGACGTCATTTAAATAAAATAACCGAAATACCCTTTGGGATAGTTAAAATGAATCCAATTAAAAGTAAAGCATCCTGGTTAGAGTGTGCTATGGGAGGATAAAAATGTGAAAAATACTGGAAAAATAGTTTAAAAACACGTCGTTTAAATAATTTAGGTGAAAATAACAAAAATACTCCTGGTTGATAATAAAAGAAGAACTCAACCAATAGCAAAAATTCTCAAGCACATAGAGCTATGATGTCACATCCAACGAAACGGAGGTAGTATATGAATTCGAACAATATAAAATTCTCAAATATATTTCTAAACAACATCGTTCAAGTAATTATTTAAAAATTGATAGAAATACCCATGAATGATGATAAAATGAAACCCAACAATACAAAGAAACCTGTTGTAGTGTTTTTTTGAATTATGGAAAAAATGATCAAAATACCCCCAGGTGATAATAAAAAAGTGAATCCAAACAAAAATAGTTAGAGGGTGCTTTGGAATGATAAAAATATGAAAAATACTAAAAATAATTTAAAATGATGTTGTTTGAACAACTTTGAAGAAAATGACAAAAATACCCATGCTTAATATATAAAAAAATCAACTAATAGCAAAAAATTCTTATAGTAGTGTGCTTTGGGACGCAGGCGGAGCTAGAAGAGTACATTGATGAAGGTGACCCTTATTCTGTTTTTCTTTTTAAAATTATTTTATTAACATATGTCCATTTTATCCCCAAAGTGTTGCTCTCTCCATATAGTTGACTAAAAAAGGAAAAAAGATATATATGGAAAAATCGGATTGAATTAGAATTGTAGAAAAATAAATGTTTTAATTTAAATATTAAATTTTTATTATGCAACGTGTAGTAATTATAAATTATAACCCGATTAATGTAATCTAAAAAATTATTTTAATTTGTATTTTAAACCTTGACTTTTCATAACTTATGGAAAAACGGTCTGAAAATAAAAAATATTTTGCTAAAATCAAGGAAATAGAATCTAACCAAAATTTTGGTTTTTTCGATCAAATTTTGTCCTTAATCTCTATTGAAATATGTATCCCACGTCGATTTTAACGTACACCATTGGAGTGCGGCAACTTAAAAAATGTCCAATGTAGAACGTAAAGTTTCGGCTAATGGAGTAGTTCGGACCAACTCATTTCATATTCTGGCATTAATGTGATTGGCCAAGTGTTTGAAGTAGAATGAAGCAGTGAATTTCTCCACTTTTCACGACATTTCTCAGGTTAAAACTACAACGCACCTCTACCATCAATAATAATAACAATGCTCTAAGCAATGAAGCAGAATTGTTCGTTAATGAGGCTGTTTTAGAAGCTGTACCTCCTCTTCCCTCAACATTTGAAGAATATGAAAACCGGCGCCGGACTGTAAAATCCGATCAGAGGGACAGAAGAAGAAGAAGAAAGAAGATCAGTACGAGGTAGTGGTGTACCCATTTTGCCTCCCCAGTCCCGGCAAGATGAACGACCTATTCTCTCATTCCTTCAAGAAGTACCAGGATCTCAAGCAACAGGGGCATATGAAGGACCTGGAGACCGGTACAGATGACACAGAGCTCGATAAATTCTTCGACGATGTTGAGAATGTGAAGAAAGACCTGTCCGATGTGGAGAAGCTCCACAAAAGGCTTCAGGATTCCAACGAAGAGTGCAAAACGGTCCACAACGCGAAAACCATGAAGGAGATGAGGTCGAAAATGGATGCAGATGTCTCCCAGGTTTTAAAACGTGTGAAGCTCATCAAAGGAAAACTCGAAGCACTCGACAGGTCCAACGTAGCCAACAGGAAGCTCCCCAACTGCGGCCCGGGATCATCAACCGACAGGACGAGGATATCAGTGGTGAGTGGATTAGGCAAGAAGCTGAAATCCATGATGGATGATTTTCAGGCGTTTCGCGCCAAAATGAACGCCGAGTACAAGGAAACCGTGGGGAGGAGATATTTTACCATCACTGGAGAGAGGCCTGACGATAATTTCATCGAGGACTTGATCTCGAGTGGCGAGAGTGAAACGTTCATGCAGAAGGCGATCCAGGAGCAGGGGAGAGGGCAGATCATGGACACCATTTCGGAGATCCAAGAACGGCACGATGCGGTTAAGGATATCGAGAAGAATCTGATCGAACTTCACCAGATTTTCTTGGACATGGCCGCACTTGTGGAGGCACAAGGGCAGCAGCTGAATGACATCGAGAGCCATGTAGCACATGCCAGTTCGTTCGTACGACGAGGAACCGAACAGCTCGGAGATGCTAGAGAGTACCAGAAAGGATCCAGGAAATGGACTTGCATTGCCACTCTCCTTGGCATTGCACTCATCCTCATCATCCTCTTCCCACTCTGGTCCAACATTTTGTTGAAGAATACTGTGTAGAAACTCAACATTTTGTTGATGAGTAGTGTAAAAGGAGAACTTTGCATTTTAAGTTTCCCAAACCTGAAGTGTGAGTTGTTCAGAGAGGGACTTTCAGATATTCATCATATTCCAACTTCGGATCAGCCGGCGAACATGTTCACTAAGGCACTTGGGCTGAAAGCTTTTCTTCATCTAAGTTTCAAGTTGGGCATTCTCGACCTTCATGTTCCAACTTGAGGGGAAGTAATAGGTTACGTAGTTGCCTCAGTTACGTCATGTATATTTGGGTATAAATCACCCATTATCTTGTGAATATACGATTAGAAAATTATTCCCAAATTACCCAAATCTTCCCTGTTTCAGAGACAAAATCAAAGCCAGAAACTAGCAGAAACAGCAAAATGAGTCATTTTCATGATTAATCAACTTAAAGTCAATTATATAAATGTTTAGTGTTGTGGGAAGACCCAAAGAATTGAAGTGAAAGACCGTCTTCTCTATTAAAAGGCATGAGTGATTCCATAACCCTACTAGTATACTACTCCATCCTTATAACAACTATTGGCCCCTAAACTTTTTCAAAGTCAAATTTAGTAAATTTTTATCATTAATATAAGTTTATATATACTCACTCCGTCCCACAACTTTTGGCTTACTTTCTCAAGCCATATTTGACCATAAATTCCAATTAGTAACAAAACTCTAATATCATCATGCAAGATATTGTTAGACTCTTATGTCTACGTAGTTTCTAAATATCAAATTTAATGTACCATTAATATTCGTATTTGTTAAGGAAATAGAAACCATTTCCTTGTAGGAAAGGTTATAGATGGTAGTTACCTAACAGAATTAGTTTCCTTATAGAATTAGTTATAGATGGTAATTTCCTTATAGACTTAGAATCATATTCTAGATAGACTTTGGTTTGTTATAGCACTATATATTGTAACCCTCATCATTGATGAGATGTGTCATTGATGTGATATCAATGTACCATTAATAAAGTACTTTTATATTTTATCATGGTATCAGAGCTTAAAAATTCTGAGACCTGAACCGTAAATAAATCTGCTGCCGTCTTCCACCAGAGTCGCCGCCGTCAAGCCGCGCGTTACACTACACGCGCCGCCACCGTCGTCGACTGCCCTGCCGGTTGCTATTATTCCGATCGACGCTGCCACCTCAACGGTTGCCGCGATCCGTACTACTCTGATCTGCCGGCGAGTGACGTTCACGCGCCACCGTCTGAATTTACGCACCATTGTACCTCTACCTACATGATTTATTGATTTCACAGCCGACTGTCGCCGCAGCTTCTTCTCCAGCTACCGTGAATGTTTGCTGTCCTTGCTTACCTGGATTCGCCGTGTGTGTTTTTCACGCACCGCTCGTACCCTACATGACACCGCGTCTGCATCACACGCACCGTCGTGTCCTACCTACCGTACCACTGATCGTGTGTGTCACTGATCTGCAATAATGACTACTCCTGGTTCCAGTTCCGATGCTGCTGAGCAAGCCCGCATCGTTGCTGATTTTTTTTAATGATTTGCAATTTTATAATCTTTTTGCAAGTTGGACATTCTTGATCACCTTAATCTTCCCATGTTAATCAGCTTTTTAAATCAATCCCTTTTGGCTTCGACGCAGAATGGCTTCTAGTTCCTCGTTGTTCGTCGTTTGCCGTTCGAGTTTCTCACCGTTCAAGCTTTAAGTTTGAGTTCTTCACCGTTCGAGTGTTTAGTTTGAGTTCCTCGCCGTTCAGATTTTTATTTTGAGTTCCTCGCCATTTGGATTTCTATTTCGAGTTCCTCGCCATTTGGATTTCTATTTCGAGTTCCTCATTGTTCGCCCTCTGAATTTCAACCTCGTAAGAGGCTTTGTTCGCCCTTTGAAGAAGACCCAGATCTCGGTGTTCAAGTTTCTAGTTCACGTTCGGAATTCAAGTTCTTGGTGTCGGAGGTTAATGACAAGGTAGGTTGAAAGAAGGCGGAGGGTGGTGTGTGGGTTTATGAAGAAAGTTTAAAGAAGAAGATAATACAGATATGTAAAGAAGAGACACAGAGATAAATGAAGGAGGAAAAAAGAGGACAAGGGCATTTTAGACTTTATGCCTCATTAAAATTAAAAGTTCAATACTCTCTATGCAGGTTTGGGAGTATTTATTTTATATAGTGAAACATACTCCTCAATAATTCCTTTATATGCTCTCAATAAAAAATGGATTGCTATATCACGCTATAGATTTTACTGTATACGCCTTGTATTTATACTTTTTAAATATATAATGCATTAAAAAATAAAACAAAATAAATCCAAATATTTATTTCAAATTTAAGTTTTAAAAATGAGATTTATTAGTGGAGGTAGGGTAGCGGCTGCCGGCGGTGGGCCAGCAATTGATGGTGGTGGCCGGTCAAATTCCGGCGACGGTCCAGCCAGTTCCGGCCAAACTCTAGTCAATTCCAGGTGGCGGTCCGGTCCGGTTCTGGCCATTTTTTTGCCAAACTCCGGCAAGCTCCGGTGGTCGATGGTTCTCATCGCATGGTTCTCACAAAAAATGTTGTTGTTATGGCTCTCATTGCATGGCTATCATCACATGACTCTCATTTGGTTTTTGCTCCTGTGGCTCTCATCGCATGACTCTCATCACATTGCTCTCATCACATGGCTGGTGGTCGATGGTTCTCATCGCATGGTTCTCACCAAAAATGTTGTTGTTGTGGCTCTCATTGCATGACTCTCATCACATGACTCTCATTTGATTTTTGTTCCTGTGTTTCTCATCCCATGGCTCTCATCACATTGCTCTCATCACATGGCTCTCATCGCATGGTTCTCACCTAAAATGTTGTTCTTATGACTCTCATCGCATGGCTCTCATCATATGGTTCTCATCGCATGGCTCTGACCCAAAATGTTATTCTTATGACTCTCATCACATGAATCTCATCGCATGGCTCTCACCCAAAATGTTGTTCTTATGGCTCTCATCATATGGCTCTCATCATATGGTTCTCATCGCATGGCTCTCACCAAAAATGTTATTCTTATGACTCTCATCACATGACTGCATGGCTCTCACACGAAATTATGTTCTTATGGTTCTTATCGCATGGCTCTCATTGTATGGTTCTCATTTGGTTTTATTCTCATGGCTCTCATCGCATGACTCTCATCACATGGCTCTCATCGTATTTTTCTCACCCCGAATGGCCGAACCGCCACCAGAAAATTGGCCAGAACTTGACCGGACTGTAGCCGAAAAATTGGCTAGACCACCGCCGGAAAGTCGCCAGCCGCCACCTTCCGCCGCCGGGTGGTCGCCACCCTACCACCACTAATAAATCATATTTTTTTAAATTTAATATTATTGTTTAAATTTATTTTATTTCAATTTAATTTTTAATACATTTTGTATTTATAATGTATAAATACAGGACATATGCAGTAAAATACAGAGCGTGAAATAGCAACCTCATAAAAAACCTTTAAAAGCATACTCATGTCAGTGAATTAGGATGACCTAAAAATAGTTAAGTCATCTACATTCATACACCAAAGTAAATCAATTAATGATAATTGCTTTTTTGCATATCCAACTATCTCATTTCTTAGGAAAGAATATCCCTTAGAAATTGCTCCCATTCTTGTTATATGCTAGAACAAAAGATTTGCCATTTAATTTCTATGAGAAATTAGAATTTATTATGCATATCACAATGAACTGAAATAAGATTAAAAGATAAGGGATAAGTTGAGAAAATATTCAAAGAATTGGGTGAGACGGTCTCACTTAATTTTAAAATAAGACTGATGATTTAAATACTCTCTCCGTCCCAGGGGAATCTCTAGAGAGAAAAATCTCTCTGTAAATTTCCCCTTGTGAAAAGACTAAAATACCCTTACTATTGTTAACCCACATATGTCGTTCTACTCCTCAACTCCAACCGCCACCATCTCATCCTCAACTTCCTCCACCGCCGCCGCCTCCTCAACTCTTCCTGCCACCGCCTCTCCTCGCGCGCCTGCTCAACTCCCTCTGCCGCCACCTCTCGCCTCACCTTGACGCATGTGTTGTTACCAAAAACCCTCACCCCCAGCTAGTGTCACCACCCAAACCCTCACAGGTGTCGCTGCCTGAAACCCTCACCCCAACGCCGGCACAAGAGACCCCAAATCGCCGATCGATGAAGATTGGAGAGAAACATATGATATGAAAATTGGAGATCCCAAATCACTGGCTAGAAACCTATGAGAATGATGATGATTGGAGGTGGGGAGAGAGGGGAAGGTGGTGGCGGAGATAAGGGGTGGCGTCAATGGTGAGGCGGAGGGATGATGCTAGGGTTTAGAGGGGGGGAGTGGTGTGAGAGGTGGTGGCCATGAGAGGGTTGGTCGTGAGGGACGATGGTCGTGACAGGGATGCCGGAGGGGAGACGTTGGCCGTGGGAGAGGTAGCGCAGGCAAAGAGAGGGGTGGAGCAAAGAGAGGAGAGAGAGATGGTCTGTGGCAGAGGAGTAAAATGAGAGAGGAGAGGGTTTGTGAGAATGGGGTGAGATGTAAATTTAAAATTCTCTAAGGGGCAAACACATCTTTTGAAATGTTATATTTTACTAAAAGAGGAAAGTTTGAAGATTTGTCCGGGACACTCATAAAAGGAAAGTGTGCAGATTCCCTTAGGGCGGAGGGAGTACAATTATTTAAAAGTGAAAAATGATATGAGATACCTTTATAATTTTTAAAATTTTACTTAATTAATTTCTCATCTCACCATAAGTTATGGTGAGACCATCATCATATAAGTTTCTCTAGAAAATATGGAAGCCAGTTGAAATAAGGTAGAATATCGTCTTGTGATATTTTTATCATTCGTCAACCACATGCTTGTTCCAAGAATAGTGTACTCATTCCGTCCCATCTAAAATTGCATACCAATCATTATTATGGTGTTCAATAAAAATGATTGACCGTTAATATGTTTAACTATAAATAATAACGTTAAATAAAAAGTTGATATTTAGAAACTAGTTGTTACGATTAATTCAACAATATTACATTCGATAATATTATTACTCATATATCTATTCAAATATGTGGTCAAACTTTGATAAAAGGGTGAAGTGCGTTTTTGACCCTATAAGTTGGTTGAAAGTGCATAAATGACCTTGTAAAATTTGAAAGTGCAGAA
>JAULKK010016062.1:0-10054 GCA_032355705.1 Rubia peregrina
AACTTTTGAGGGATAATATAGTAAAAGTATAAGCTCATTTATTGCCACTTTAGGTAATAATTGAAGTGTGCCAATTTCTGTGGGACAGATGAAAATAGAAAGTGTGCCAATTTCTCTGGGACGGAGGGAGTATAAAAAAATCCATTCAAAATAATCTTCATCTAAAAATGTTTTAATTTTTTTTTTAAACGATACAATTTTGAACTCTGAAATTTTGTTCAATTTTATGGTAAGGTAAGGTATACGATTCAATAAAACCCCATCCGTAATTTTATGTTTTGTAATATTTTATTAATAATAGTTGATTGCATTTACACAATGTTATTTTCTACCTTCAATGAGTTATGAGTAATATTATAAACATAATTTGATTGATCGATCCATAAAAGATAGAGATCAATAAGTATGGCACTCTGGTACCATATAAGAATTATATTTTTTGAATATGATTTTGTACATTATGAGAAACAATTTGATGGATATATTGTCTTGCCTTAGCCAGTGATAATTTTATCCATTTTAGTTTGATGAATTCATTAAATCTTCCTATGCTTAAAAATTAAAATTTAGACACTAAGTGTATTATTACATAGTAAGTAATGGTCGACCTAGGAAAGTGAAGTATCCCTTAGCTTAATTTATTGTCCAAAAATAGAATTTATTTGTTCGCATTGATTAAAATAAAATTAACACTTCTATATATTTATGATATATGTGTGTATAAATATGAACCGAACATGTATTACAAGCACCAATACAAGCCCGGTAATATTATTCATTTGAGCCTCTAAATATACCCTACTGTTATGAAACTTAAGAGTTTCTTTCCAGCAGTATCATCGCCCAACACAACAGCTGAATATTGATGTTGACCAACATCAGGAGGATAATCAAATCCATTAATTATTAGAGCATATTCATACTTATGCTCTCCAACTTTCTTTCTACCAGCATGTTCTAGAGAGTCAAATCTCACTAAGTTCTCGAAGTTTTCTTGATTGTACGCCTCTACTGCGAAGGAACCAATTGCTTTTACCCACTTAGCGTTAATGTCAAGCGGACTGTAGCTACCGTCTTGGATTACTTTAGCTATGGAAACATTGAAAAGTGAAGAGAAAATTAAGAATGACACAATGGTTACATGAAAGAAAGGTTGAGATCGGATCGCCATTTTATTTTTCTTTCTCGTTAAACTTTGGGGAAAATATAACAATGTGAGCTTAAAAATCAAAGGAGGGATAATAATGTTGATGTTTGAATTGTGATAGGACATGGAATACCGTGGATATATATACACATTACATACATATTAGTTACATCTTCTTGTTGGTAAAGCATGTCAGTTACATCAAGTTCAATTAAAGATACGATAAAAGAGACAATAAACACTATAATTTATTAGTATTAATTTTATTTTATAGTTAATTGAGTTTAAACATACTTAAATATTAACTGTCCCGGTTCTTTTTGTGTCAGTCTCTAGTTCTGTCTTTTTTTTACTTTGTTTTTGGATAATAGCTTTAATTAATCTAATGAAGGGAAAATATAACAATGTGACCTTAAAAATCAAAGGAGGGATAGGAATGTTTGTGTTTCAGTTGTGTTAGGACATGGAATATTATGGATATTATATTGGGAAAGAAATGAAACACATTACATACATATCGCTAACATTTTCTTGTTGGTAAAACATGTGAGCTGCATCAAGTTCAATTAAAGATACAATAAAAGAGACAATAAACAATGAAATTTATGATTATTGATATTAATTTATAGTTAATTGAACTTAAACATACTCACATCTTAACTGTACTGGTTCTTTTTGTTTCAATCTCTGGTTCTTTCATATTTTTTTTAACCTGGTTAATAGCTCCAATTAATGTAATGTGTGGAAAGCTAATTAGAGTGAAAGAAATATAATTTTGAGTAATAGGTTCCAATATTATGTTATTCCTTGTGTACAAATGTGTCATTACGGTTTATTGTTATGATCAAATTATTATATTTTTATACATTAATAACATTGGGCACTACTAGAAACTAAGGCTAATGTAACATTTTGAAAGTGCTTCTTAGGTAACTAAAAATACTAAGTTGGACCTATTGCAACACTTTTACAAATATTACCTAAGGTGATGTTGCTTTAGATGTAATGCAACACTTTTCAAAATTTAGGTAACATTTTCAAAGATTTAAGCAACACTTTATAAGTTATTGTAATATTTTAATAAGTGTTAGAGAAGTGTTACGATAGCTCCAATTTTAAGTAATGGGGACACATACAATCACCATATGTACCGCATAATAACCTAAAAAGACAAACAAAAATGCATATGTACCACATAATAATCAATTTATGTAAGTATTTAGTAAATAAATTTTCTTCTGACAACTTACCTTTAAATTTATGATTCTAAACGTGATTAATAAATTTATAATTAGTTCGCTATGTGTTATATAATTTGATTTTTTATAGTTTTTATAAAATAATATTTTTTATTTTGAACTCAGACAAAGGGAACTGAACTAATCTCAGTTGAATAAAAACAATAATATTAATTAATTAATTAAAATTTTATTAAATTGAACTGAATTCAAATCGAGTGAAATTGGAAGAAAAATAAACTTAAATGAAATGAAGTGAAGTAAAGTTAAACTGAGAAGAACGGGTTTCAAATGTGTCTGAATCGCAAGTTATATTGAATAGTTGTAGCTTAATGAGTGTCAAACCATAAATATGATCAAAATAATTATTGATGTATTTTTTCTTAATTTTAAAATATATATTTTTCCAATACTTTCACATTATAATTTAATCTAAATTATTGCATCCAAGTTCAACAATTTAGAATAGGTCATTTTAACCCGCATGTTAGTCGTCCTTATCTAGATTGTTCGAAATTTGTGGTGGACGTAAGTGGAATCTAATTTTATTAATGTAATTTCATGTTTGAACATGTCAACATGGACTAGGTTGGGTTGGATTTTTTTGACCCGCCACAATTCTCTCTCTCACGTGTGTATGTATGTGTGTGTATATATAACAAAACAGATCGAGTAGTATGTGTCCTAATTCAACTTGACGTGACTCAAAGAGATGAGCCATCGATTTTGGTTCGATCATCTGAGTTTTGCTTTTTGACTACCAAAGTTAAACATAACCAAGACAAAGTTCTATAAAATATTTAGCGAAATCCTGATTATTATCAAAATTTTGGTCATTGAAAAAATTCGTTTGTTTAAAATTTTAAAAGCTCATCCAAAAATTGCAATTTCAAGCTTAGAAATTTTCTTCAATTGTAAATCTTATGGTATGGAATCCAATTCAATAAAATTCGATCTCTATTGTTATATTTTATAATCGTGTATTAATAATAGTTGGTAGGGTTAACACAATATTTTTTTATACCTTCAATAACATATGAGTAATATTATAAATATAATTTGATGATTCATGAAAAATAGAGGTCCATAAGTATGGTTCTCAGGTTCCATTTAAAATTTTTATTTTGTGAATTTGATTTTGTACCTTATTAGAACCACTAGATGGACATATATTCTTGTCTTATCCAATGTTTAATCCATCCATTTTTATTTTAATAAATTAATAAAATAATCATAGGCTTAAAATTTTAATGCAGATACTAATTGTAATATTACATAGTAAGTAATGGTCGTATTAGGAAATTAAAGTATGCCTTAGTTTAATATATTCTAAAACAAGAGAACATATTTTATTTTTTTATTGATAAAACTAAAAATAACACTGATATTTAAGAATCGATCATGTATTATAAGCACCAATGCTAGCCTGGTAATAATATTTATTGGAACCAGTAAATCACCCTGATTCACTTCTAATGTTGTGAAATGTATGAGTTTCTTTCTAGCATTATTATCGCCTAACACAACTGAATATACTTGTGGAGAATATTCAGGTCGAGGAGGATATTCAAATCCATTAATTGTTAGAGTGTATTCATACTTGTCCTCTCCAACTTCTTTTATACAACATCTTCTGGAGATTCAAAGTACACTAATAACCTCCATTGTTCTTGACTGTACTCATCGAATGAACTAATTGCTTACACCAACTTAGTGTCAATGTCTAGCAGACTATAAAAACCATCTTGGGTTACTTTAGCTAGGGAAACATTGAAAAAAGAAGTGAAAATTAAGAATGACACAAGGGTTACAAGAAGGAAAGGTTGAGATCGGATCACCATTTGATTTTTCTTTCTTGCTATGCAGATATGAAAATGTGAGCTAGGAAATCAAAGGAGAGTTTAGAATGTTGTTTGAATTTTTTTTGAAAACAATATTGTAGATATATAGATACTGAAAAAATAAAATAATATATACATATCTATTACATCTTCTTGTTGGTAAATCATATAATTTACATCAAGTTCAATTGAAGATATGACAAAAGAGATAATAAACAGTTATATTTCTTAGTATTAAACTTTATTAATAGTTAATTAGGCTTAAACATGCTAAAACATTTAATTGTCCCAATTCTTTTTGTTTCAATCTCTAGTTCTTTCATTTTTAAATATTTTTTTGGATAATAGATTTAAATAATGTTATGTATGGAAAGATAATTAGAGGGAAGGAGAAATAAAGATTGAAAAATCTATTCCATCTTATTTACTTCCTTGAACTAATAGAAACATGACTTTTTACCTCGGTTATAGGGGTGGTGTTTACCTTAATTATTTTCTTGAAGATAACTGAGGTAAATAAACCCGAAGTAAAAGGTATATTTTTAACTCAGTTCTTAACTCGGGTAAAAAGTATGCTATTAAAAAATTAGGTAAAATTCTTTTGACCGACACCACGACCAATGGCTTATCGACTTCGGTCAGTTTGGTATATAACCTTTTGGAATGGTATTTTTTGACTTATTTCTTTCTCGAATGCTCAAACTATGTCAATAGCTATGAAGACAAAAGTCTACGTCGATCTTATTCGATGTTATTAACAACATCGATTGTCTGTGGATATAACCGACCACAGACCCGTCATCGGGAAACTTTTAAATGTGGCCATGATCGGCCGATGTTGGTTATGTATTTGAGCAACGTCGGTATGCTTAATTTTTTTCCTTTTTCACATGTAATGGCACAGTCGACATCGCTCACTTGTTCAGTTCGACAAATGATGAATTGACATACGACTAAAAATGATTAATAATAGTAACTGATTTTCAACTTAAGTGATATGGAAGCCCATCACACAGCAATCAATACACTAAAAAATTACAACTTATAATAAAAACTACTAAAATATTATCGATTGTCGATCTGTAATTGGTTGTCAGTATCCATTACATAATCTCTATACGGTATTTACAATAATAAATAAGAAAACTTTGTATGTGTATTACAAGAGAAATTCTAGCCAGGTGATGCTGACGAGCTTAAGTTGAGCAAGTTTGTATAACGAGGATATAAGTATCTTCAATTGTGCATGCAATGGGGCTATAGCCAACAAAAGCTTAAGGATGATATGGCTTTTTTCAAAGAGATTGTGAATGGGACTCACCAATTTGTTGCAAGGTCAAGGACTAGAGCGCAAGAAGATTATAAGCCTAGATTTCCCAATCTAGAGGAGAAAGTTCATGAATTGGCATCAACGATGAAGAAGTTTATGTAAGGAAGGATGATTTAAGTTAGGCTTAAGGAATTTGTGCCTCGGACCACCCTACTGACACATGTCTCCAATTTCAATAAGACTACCATGAAGAAATGAAAGCTATGGGCTTCTAAGGAGGTTAAGGATTTCAAGGAAACAAGGGGTACACTATTTGCCAATGAATTGAAGGGTTCCAAAATGGCCAAAAATTTCAATGAGGGAAAGGCTATGAAAAGAAATATAACCCGTACTCCAAGACCAACCCTAGTTAGAGGGACCATCAAACTTTATGGAGGGGTGATTATGATAATCGCCCTAACTATTAAGGTGGTCAAGGTTATTACTGGGGACCTCAAAAATTCTACCCAAGAGATGAAGGCACTTCAAATTCTCAAGGAGCCGAGTCGGGGCATGATGAACTTATGAAAGTGTTGGAAAATGTGACCAAAAGCATTGAGTTATTCGTTTCCCATATTGAAGACTTGGGAACTCGAGCCTTTGCTAGCATCAAGAACTTAGAGGTCCAAGTAAGGCAACTAACTACCTCGATGAATCAATTAGAAACTAAAGATTCCAGCAAACTTCCATCCTAATCAAAATTGAATCCAAGAAAAAAATTAGATCCATCACTTTGAGGGGTGAAAAGAATGTGCTTGATCCCAAAGGAAAGATTGATAAGAAGAGTGAACTTAAAAAAGAGTTCAAAAAGAATGCCAAGGTGAGGTTATTGTAAGAAGCGAACTTGATGAAGAGGTGGTGGTTCAAGAATCAGAAGCTACATCCAAAGCACTTCCACAAGTAGTCGCTAAGCGCAGAATTGAGAAAGTCATCCATCCACCACCTTTTTCGGCTGTATTGAGGGATAGGAATTGCAAAGACAACAATAAGGAAATCTTCAAGGTATTCTGAAGATAAGAGGTAAACATTCTCCTCTTAGATGTTGTATTGAAAATTACTAGGTATGCTAATTTTTTAAAATAAACTCCGAGAAGGACTAAAATGTTTAGAAATTTAAGTCAAGGTTAGTGGAAAATTGTTGGCCCTTTATCTAAAGGGGATGCCCCAAAATGTAATGACCCTGGAAAGTTCATTAATCTCCATTTTTATATGTGGAATCACGATTGAGAAGGAAATTATATACTTAGGAGAGGTTATTAATGTGATCCCTCATTCTCTTTACAAAACCCTAAAACTTCAAAATTTGCATGATACTAGGGTAATTATATAGTTAGCCGACCACTCCCAAACTTGTCCTAAGGGTATAGTGATGAATGACTGGTGAGGGTAGACAAATTGGTATTTCCCGGTGAATTTTAAGTTCTTGACACGTCGCATGGTGAAGACGTGCCCCCTATTTTTTTTGGGGAGTCCATTTTTTAAAATGCCAAGAACTAAAATCGATGTTCATAGTGGTACTTTGAGTCTTGAGTTTGAAGGGAAGATAGGGGGATATGAGATCTACAAACCTTAAAAGCCTCCTTGTATGTTCCACTCTTGCCATGGTGTTAATGTGATTGAAATTATAGGGTAGCCTCCTGTTGAAAACAAATCTTGCCACATAATCAATTTGATTGAAAATGAAGGGGATCGTAATAAGGATGCTAAGAAGGTTTCGAGTACTCTTGACTGGAATGATAGTGAATCTGCATATTCATGTGGTACTGAATTGCCTAAATTGAGAGAGGATTTGAACCACCTTTAACCGCTCCCCCTTCCCAGTCACTCGAGACATTCCCAAAATTTTCCGATAAAAGACAAGATGCACAATTTGTTTCCTTGCCAACAAGTGTGAGATTTAAACCAAGAGAGTGTTGGAGGTTGAGACATAATGAGGTAGTTATGGGTGTGATCACGGATGGTGATTTTGGATACCCAGGGAATTTTTCTGCTAGGTAACTCTCTTGCTAAGAATATGTCGTGTCGGTGACGAAAAATATACTTTGCTTAATGTTATTTTGATGATGGTGTTAAACAATGTACTTTAATGTTATTTTGATGATGGTGTTAAACAATGTACTTTAATGTCTTCAATTTTGTATTTGATTTTTTTTTGTAATTGGAACAGTGTTAGATTAGGTTTGTGTGTTAGTCGCTTTGTAGGAGGAGAATTATGTTTTTGGAGAAATTCTGGAGAAAAAAGGGCAAAAAAGCTGAAATTTGCCTTGCTGCAAGGATTGTGCAAACTTGCATGGTCCACGAATTTTAGATGCCTCAAAGGGAAATAAGTAAGGGCTAGCTCATGGCCTCTGCAAATACATGGGCCACAAATTTAAGAAGGGAGATCCAGGAGCTGCATAAGGTCCAACTTGCGAATGGTGCAAATTCGTACGGTCTGCGATGCTCAGAAAGACTGAAACTCCTCTGTGACAGGCCCATCTTGGGGACCGAGTAGATATTCACGATCCATTATAACCAGTTCCTATATAAACCCCTACCTAAAAAAATTCAGACGTTTAACACTTTCTCCCCCTTTCCCTCGTTATATCTTCCATTGAACATGCGTTATCCCCACCGTCGACCTTGCCTTAAAAAACCTTATTTTTCTGATCCAAACTTCTTCCCAACAATTTCATCTACAAAATCTATATCATTCCACATCCAAAAACACTTTCCGGCTGAGCAAAAATCTCAAGAACCCTAAGATTTGAGGATTTTTTAAATATTTTTGTTCAATTGAAGAAATTATTCCCAAATTAGACCAATTGGAAGATTGGATTGGCCTTCATCGTCACTTTCCGGTTTCCTCAACTTTATATTTTGAGTATTTGGCTTCTAATCCTTGTTTTGGACGTTTATTTGGTTTGAATTATTTTTTTAACTGTTGAACTTGGAATATTTGATTGATTGTGGGTGATATTGGAAAGTTGAATAGGATATTGATTGAATTAAGTGTGGGGGAATCTCGGGTGATTGTGATTTTTTCTTGTTGGTGAGGATTTGAGCATTGGTGGTTACTTTTAAGTTGAGATTGTGCCATTGTTGGTTGTGCTTGGATTATCAAATTTCGTTGTTGTTGTGGTGATTTTTTTTATTTATATGAGGCCAAAGAGAAGTACTCCCTCCGGTTGTTTAAGATTGTCACAAGAATTTAGAAAGGTAGAATTAGTGGTGAAGAATTCATTGAATAGTACAAAGTAAATTGAGTAGATGAAAACAACCAAGAATTTGCCAGAAAAGGAAAGCAGACAATATTTAAAAACTAGAAAAGTGCGTCAATGTTAGAAAACCGAAGGGAGTTTGAGAGTAGGTTGAATTAAAAATTGTGACCAAATAGAGACAATTATTCCCATAATGGAGGGTTGAAAGTGGTTGGAATCAATTTGAAGCGTTGGCCCAGGTCCTTAAAGAAGAACCGCCCCATTTTGGTTGTTGGTAGAGGGCACATGGCCCTGTCAGTGCCGGTCATTTTTTACTTGCATGCATGGCCCACATGGCGCCCTCTGGTTGGGCCACATGGCCCCATGCATAACTTTTATTTTAAAAAAAAATTGCATGGACACGTGGCGAGAGCTGATTCAACCACGTGTCCCAACCATTAAATTTAAAAAATAAAAAATCAAAAAATTTTAAAAATTTTCTTTTAAAATTCTGATTTACGTTAAAATTTTGAAATTAAATTTTGATTCTTTTCAATAATAAAAATTACATTTTTTAAAAATATGTATATGATTCTTTTTAATTATGGTTCATAAAATAAATTTTATAAATTGGAATTAATTTTGGAAATGAAATTTGAAAAAATAAAATCCAATTCAATAATTATAGATATATGATTAAATTTCACATTTAAATTTATTCTGTTGCATACATTTATTTAAATTAATTATAAAAGGTACAATTAATAAGTAGGATAGAGAGAATCAAATGGGGTCTATGGAGTGGTTTGAGAGTGAAAAAAATGGAGTATTTAGTAGTGGTTTGAATTGCTGAGGTGGAGGAGGGAGATTGATTATTTAATAAATGGAAATCACAATAATGGATTGAGAGTGGTTTTGCCATTGTACATGGTCTCGGAGACCAATCTTGCAAGTAGGAACACCCTACACACACTAGGTCTCGTCAAGCCAATCCACTACTTGTTGAGTAGGGTGGGCTTGGGTGGAATTTAAGATTGCTACCCCCCAACCCCCTCCCTCGGCTACATACATTAGGTCCTCGAGTTCCTTTCCACACTCTAGAAGAGGTTCCATAAAAATGTCTATCTGTAGATCATTTTACACTTCTATGATGAGGATATATTAGGGTTTTGGTGGTGTTCAACTGGGTATATGTGGATGAGCTTCCTGGATTTTGTTGAGTTAACCATGTTGCATAGGTAGTGATTATTGTTATTACTACTACTTAAGTCTAGTTAGAGGTTATATAAGTTACACAAGTTATGAAATAAAGAGAGGCTTTAGTGGTGGGAGGTTGAAGA
>JAULKK010016072.1:0-10054 GCA_032355705.1 Rubia peregrina
GCGCATTTTTAAAATTTGGGTACCAAACTGTGAATTTCGATTAAAAGTGGGTACCATTTTGGACAATTGCTCGAAAAGGTTTCACATAGTCAAACATCATGATAGACAAAAAAACAAGGGAAAGAGGGAACTTATA
Source organism: Rubia peregrina (assembly GCA_032355705.1). NCBI lineage: Eukaryota > Viridiplantae > Streptophyta > Magnoliopsida > Gentianales > Rubiaceae > Rubia > Rubia peregrina. The sequence goes on from JAULKK010016072.1 coordinate 137, forward strand.
GTGGTGGGTTTCGGAGAAATTTCCAACAAGAAGAAAGAATTCGATTCAAATCAAGTTCTGTCGCAAACCTCCAGTTTAGCCAAACGGAATCTGCGAGTTCCAGCTCTCCCAAGGTGCAAATTCTCCATGGTGAAAAGTCAAGTACTTCAACTCTGTAGATCAAGAACTGAGAGCAGATGAGAAATTGAAATTCCTTAAAAGAATATTTAAAAAATTTTAAAAATGAAAAGGAGAAAATCAATAAAAGATATTTGGGTTGCCTCCCGATTAGCGCCTTGTTTATAGTCTTTGGCTAGACTTCCAGACGCCTTTAATGGTTATTGGTTGGGCACACTGGAATTTATTCCATTAATGCCACCTGGGAAGTATCATAGTATGACGAAAGGCGGTGACTATCGAAGAGGAATGACATTTTTGTGTCCATGTTTATAATCTCTACGATCTAGTCAGGTCAAACCGAGACTACCTCATACGGTCCAATCCACTTCGGTTTGAGTTTCCATGACTTTAATCCAAACTTGAACTAAAAAAGAGCTTTCTGCCCAACTACGAATTTCTTAGACTTCATATTCCTGTGCCACACCTTATTACGCTCCTTGTGCCGCATAACTCTATCAAACTCTTTCAATCTTAGATCTCCCAAATCTTGGAATTGGAACTTTGTTTCTTCTTCACACTTTAGTGATTCCATACTCACTGGAAAAGTATCATCATCTCCTTGATAAACATACTTCAGATCAGGTGGTACCACATCTAACTCTAAATTTGAGGTTTTCACATCCGATGGGACTAGTCTGGAAGGCGGGTCCTGTTTGGCCAAACTGGACCTTGTACGCACTTCAAAATTTTTCCAAATATTCGGTTCGGACTGAGTTAGGTTGAGAACTCCATGACTTATTTCAGTGTTGGGAACCACATCCTGAGAGTATATTGAACACAATAATTCATGAATTTTTCTTATCGCTCAAGCCTTGAACCTTGACCTCGTCTGGACTTGTAGGAATTGGAAATTTCATCCTATCCTGTAGAATTTGAGTCTCAAGAGAATCTTGGATAAAAGGGTCAGTATGATTGATGGCCGACACATTCCCAGCATCTACAGATTTCTTCATGGGTTTATCAATGTTGAATGTGTACTTATCACCAAAATAATCAAGAGTAATAGTTCCATCACCAACATTAATTATGGTGTTTGCTGTTTTCAAGAATGGACGACCCAACAATACCCCTTGTGTTCCCTTATTATTAGTATGATTCATTTTTACCACATAAAATTTTGTAGGGTAAACTAAATCATTGACTCGCACAAGCATATTTTCCAACAACCCTTCAAGATATACACAAGATTTATAGGCCAATTGAATTACCACTCTAGTGTCTACCATTTCAGTTCCATTCAAAATTTGAATGTACACACAATAGCCTCACATTTATAGAAGCTCCTAAATCACACATGGCAGCATACATCTTCTTATCTCCTATATAAGAAGGTAAAGAAAACATACTTGGGTCCTTGCACTTTTGAGGTAGTTTCTTTTGTATCACCGCTGACATAGATTCACCAATCATTATCTTGCTCGAATCCTTCAGATTTACAACAACAAAATCTTTCAAGAACTTGCTTTCCGGTGGTAACTTGATGGCCGCCGTTTTACTCACCAAATAACCTCCACCTTAGGAAATACTAACTAGTACACCGGTAAGCAGAGTCGATCCCATAAGGAGCAAAAACAATTATTCTAATTTTTCTTCCTACTCATTTCACAAACCCTCTTGGTGGTGCCACCACACCTTAATTCAAGAATGATTTTTAACACTAAATTTGCAAATAATGAATGTAAAATGAGAAATAAATCTATATGTGAATGATATTGGCTAAAAATAACTCATGCTAGTTAATATCGATCCTAGGCGCAATAATGAAGCAATCCTTACACATCTATCGGTTATAGGAAATTAGGTACTCTTAAACTCACAAATGATTTCTTACTTTATCGACAGTTAATCAATTTTAATCAACTAAATGTTTCCCTTACCAAAATATTCCCAGAAAGTATTCGCTGAACCAGAAAACATTTTGATAGCATTAGGAATTAAAAGAACACGATATACAATTTACCAAAATAAAACCAAATAGCAATGCACACTTAATTATTCCCTATAATGCTATTATAGTATTAGCTAGTTAGTTGTTTTTCACAAGATTGTGCCACTCACTAATCCCATCCAACAATTACGTATTGGAATACATTGTCTCATTAAAACCTTAACCTGGAAAACTCAGTGGGAAAAAACCATTAGTTAAGGGAAAAACAGTACAATGTATGGCTCATTCTCAATTCTTCACAATCCATGAATTCGTGCACCAGAAACACATAAATTGAAAATTATATCTCAATAAAATCGTAATAATCCCCCAAAATATGAACACAATATAACACACATCAATGGCCTAGAGTAAAATGTAGATGCTTACTTGCAAGTATACAAGGGGTAATTTAAAAGAACTTGTGGAAGCATATGTGTAATAAGGCCAGTTTCTTTATTACACTCGGTTATTATAAAGTTCAACTTCGTATGTTAAAATTTCTTTTCAGACCGATCATAATCGGGTTTGAGACTGTTGGTGTACTTTTAAAATTTTGCACTTAGCTCCCTCCAAAAAAGTGGGAGAACTTGAAATGTAAAACTGGAGATCTCCAACGGCACTTGTTCTATCTCCACTTGTCTTCAGCATGGAATGCAGTATCATTTTTTGAAAAGAGGAATACATCCTTAAAATTCCTTAAATGATCTATACAACACAAAATAAACCACCTGAATTATCTTGCCAAATAAGTAGCCATAGAAGAAACTGCCCTTCATACTTTCAACACCAAGCAACTCTTTCTCATTAGCCCAAAAGATAAGCACAATAATTCCAAAGTAAATATGTACCTGATATCTGTACATGATCAAAAGAGGAGCACAATAATTGAAATATGTACATGATCAATATAGATTTTCTTCTTCCATAATGCCATAGTTACTTTGTTTTGTCCTCTAATTGCCATTGTTGTTGCCGCTACTCAACAACTTCAGCTCAGATGGACTACGTACGTCTTTCCCGGGAATTGGGAAGGTCTAATCAGTATCAAAGACTCATCTCTGTCAAACTCTTCTCCTTCATCAGAGTACATGATTCAACAACATGCAATGACAATAAATTTTAAAATCAGCATCATAACTTTCACAGTTTGGGTATAAAAATGATTATATCTTAGAGCGTAGAGGTCTAGGATAGCACCACCAGAGCGCAAATAAAACATAGGATCGAGAATGACATCACGTGCCAGAGTGCGGAAATGATCCAGGCATCCTGCTAGTGCTCGTCATACACATCGCCCGACTTGAAATACAGCTAAAGCAGAAAGAAACACGATAAAATATATAATATTTATTTGCTTATATACACCTACCTTAACCATGCAAAATCTAAAGGAAAGACAATACCTCAAGCCCCGCGAACTAAGTATAAGATGGATTGCAAAGGAATAGAGATAACTTTGCTAAATAGTAGCAACTCGCTTGGACCTAGGAGAAGAGAAGGTTCTTACCTATAACCACACTACTAACACCATGATTTGAGAACATGGTCCATTATCTGTGGATACTGCGGAATATAACAACCATGAATAGTTGATCTGTGCAACAGAAGAGGTAATGACATTTTCCCTTAACACTATTACTATATTGATCATTCACTAACTTAGGCATTGGAGAAGATCCTGGGGACTTCCCTGGGACCTTATTATGCAGTATTCATGAAGATGATAAAGAATACAACGCTAAATTTAAATATTATGTTGGCCAGGAAATAATTTCCCACATCAGTGCCGTCGTCGATGGGGTTTAATTTTTTCTTTTGAGACCTTTATGATATCTAGAGGATAAACGTGTCAGTAAAATTGAACATGATGAAAATCTGTAGTTAGAAGATGACAATTAGACACCATAAAAAATGTGGTCGATGGATGCAGGTACAATACAAGCGTGAAAATCTTGATAAAAACAAACATGAAAACCTCGAACATAAGATATTGATTGGGATGATCTTATATTGTGTTTTGGGTTGTTATTGAGCTGAAATGTTGATTAAATTCTTGGATATTTATGTTCTTTGGAATCTTATTGCAATTTAGAGATTAAGAGGTTGAATTGTCAAGTTTCTGCAGTTTGTGATCGGTATGCACATACCGACCAATATTATGGAAACATGAGAGAAGTGGTCATTTGGTTTGGAGATGGAAGAGGAAAAAAATGGAAACGTTGGAAGAACCGAGATTATTTTTTCTAAATTATGTCATGTTAAAATCCAGCTGCAAAATAATCTGAATTGATTTGAAAACTCCTAAATTTTAAGTTGTGTATCTCTCTGAATTTTAAATAGATAAGGAAAGACATATTTGATTCCTTATCTATCTTTTGGCTATAGTAATTTTTCCATACTCTACTTTACATTCATACATACGCAGACAGAGACATACGCACGCATACAGTCTTTTACGCAGAAACAATATTCACGTTTTGGAGTTTTACAGTATTCTATTCAGACAATTTTCAATATTCCCTTTTATGCTTTTGATTGTTAATTCGATTATGTATTCTAGCTAAATTCATATTTTTCGGTAAAGATCAAGTAGATATTGGCATCGATTCTCGTGAGATCTAATTAGCTTTTAATACTTTGATTGCATGCTTGCTTATGTTGTTCTTGATTATAATGTTTATGATTGCCTTCATGTTATTAAGTAGTGTCCGATATTTGATAGCTTGTTAGTTAATTTAATACCAATTGAATCAATCATCCATAATTGTGATTTAAATTCAATAAGTGGTAGAAAACAACAGTCTTAATTTAACAATCATGCATCAGAGTTTATTGGTTATGAATTGAGTCTTTCTCATTTTTAATGTTTCTAGCATATTAAATCTATAGAGTGTCTCTTAGGTTACATGCTAGCTAGAGAAATAGTTAGTGAGAAATCCTCCTGATTATTGACAAGGCAAGGAAACTTTGGTTGCTTGCAACTGTAACTAATTTGTGTGTATGAATTTAAAGTCAACTTTGCATCAAGATCAAGATAGAAAGCCAGTATGAAATTGATCGGAACCGTAATTTTCTCAGAATAGTTGATTTTTCTTTTGCAATCTATAACTTTTTCCCCTTCTTGTTTTTCTCTCAATTTTTAGTTTTTCTTATTAATACTCTCTTCTGGCTATTTTGGTTCAAAATTTATAGATTAAATATTAAGGAAAAAGTCTTGCCAATCTGTTGGGAAACAAACTTTCTTGCAGTTTTAGTGGTCAGTACGCCCATACCAATCGCATAATCCAAAACTGATAATTAAGCTCAGAGCTCAATTATTTTTAGTGTAAAACGACACACCAAATTTTGGTGCCATTTCCAAGGATTGGTTTTAAACAATATTTTTTCCTTCTAATTCCTTAATTTTTCCACCTTTTTCTTGTTTATTCCGCATTTTTCTCGTACACGAGAATTAATCTTTACTCCGGATATTAAGAAATTTGCACAAAGTCTAACGAAGCAGAGAAAAGCCTTGAAAGGATCTTTCTCGTTCGAGTCAACTGCCAACGAAAATCTATTCAACGTGGTATAGGAACATAGACGTGAAGAGGAACCACCATTTCAGCGAATAAGAGACATGGGACGTTATCGATACAATCATCCTTTGTGCACTGTCCTTCCCGACATCAACCGTAACTCCGAGATTAAACCAGGTTTCATATGAGTATTACCTAAATTCAGTGATATGTGAGAGTGCCCATAATCATCTTGATGAATTTGACCTCGCATGTGCAACTCTTTGACCACAAGGTTTTTCGGAGGATCATATTGGACTACTCACCTTTACACACACCTTACACATAAAAGATCGTGAATGGCTTTTTGAACTCCCCCCTGGTTCAATTGAAACTTGGGTGGATTTGGAGGAAATTTTTTTTCAAAAGTTTTTCTCGAGCCTGAATAAAACCATGGATGAGGCAAAAGATATCATCCTTGATATGGTCACTTATGAATATAATGAAAATGATGATAGATCCAGACCAGTCAAGGTAGCCGGAACCTCACATTTAGATGAGAAGTTAGATGCCCTAACATCATTAGTACGGGAGCTAGTTGTGAAAACTTCACAAGGAGCTAAGTGAGAAATTTGCCTAAAATGGGACACAACTTTGATGCTTTTCCTACTGATCAAGATATTCAAACCAAACCAGCTTGCCATGGATCAGAATATGGCCCCGTGAGACCAAGCAGGTATGACCCATTTTTGAATACATACAATCTAGAAAACCTTAGGAATGTATGTTTTGAAACAAGCACAAGTTGGTCTTTATGCAATTCCACTGCCAGATGTCAGAGAGTCACTATGAATGAAGTTCTTAAGAGTATGTCTCAAAGCAGCGAAGTGGCATTATTTAGCCAAAAGCACGGATATTTTTCAATAAGAGACAAGGGATTTTATAGGTAATATTGAGTAACAGATGACACAAATGGATGTGGAGATAAAAAAAGTTGAAGTTCAACACTGGGAGGTTACCCTCCCAAGCTGAACTGAATCCTCGGGAGAATGCAAGTGCAGTCACATTAAGAAATGGGAAGAACTCAGATGATCCGGAGCCTAAATAAGTAGACAAGGAGAGGAGCTAGCATGAAGAATCCAAAGGGAAGAGCAAGCATGAAGAAGCCAAAGAGAGTAAAAATGAGGCCTTAAAGGTAAACACTGAACCTATGACATCTATTTCTAACTTAAAAGTCTATCCACCTTTCCCATCCAGATTAGCTCAAAACAAGAAGGAAGAGGATGAAAAGGAGATCTGGAGGTCTTCAAGAAGGTAGAAATAAATTTTCCCTTGATTGGAGCTATAAAGCAGGTTCCTAGGTAAGCAAAATTTCTTGAGGAACTTTGTTCGAAGAAGATAAAACATGGGAAAGATGCAAAAATTAGGGTGGTGGAAAATGTTTCTACTGCTATTTAACGTAAATTTCCACATAAATGTAAGGATCCAGGATTTTTTTTCTATTCCATACATGGTTGGTAGAAAAACTATTGAAAATGCCATGTTAGATCTAGGTGCATCAATTAATGACATGCCCCTCTCTATGTTTAATGACTTGCAATTAGGACCATTGAAGGAAACTCGTGTCATAATCCAATTAGCAGATAGGTCTAATGCATATCCGAAGGGAATGATAGAGGATCTACTAGTGAAAGTAAATGAATTAATGCTTCCTTTGGATTTCTACATTGTTGATATGGATGATTTATTCTCTGCTAATAAATCCCTATTTCTTCTAGGAAGGCCATTCATGAAGACAAAAAAAAATAAGATTGATGTTCATAAGGGAATAATTAGCCTTGAATTTGATGGAGAAAATGTTTATTTCAATATTTTTGATTCCATGAAACATGTAGATGATCCTGAATCTACGTTTACTCTTGATGTGATTGACCTGTTGGTTGATGGTTTTGTAGAAAAGAATTCTATGAATGAAAAGCTTAAACATGTACTTTTCAATGGATGGGAGGACAAAGATGCAATGTTTAAGATGGATGAGACTATTCACAAAAACATTATGCAACTATACTCCACCAAGGAAATCAACTCCCAGCCACTTTCGGTCAATATGCCCACACCGCCAATTTTCAGATTAGAAACTCCAAAATCAACTCCTTGCCACTTTTGGTTGATATTCCCATACCTCCCAAATTAAGTTCAGAAACATAAAAAATAAGCTCCCAATCACTTTTAGTCGGTATGGCCATATCAACCGATTTTGGATTAAAAAATTCCGAAAATAAAATCTCAGCCACTTTTAGTCGGCAAAATTTCCTCATATACTGTCTGTGAATAATTTGGGCCCCTTCCATTGACCCGTTCATGCCCAAATCAGAACATCGTGGTCATGACTATGTGAATTAGATAAGTGTATCTCCACTTTTGTATTTCAACATCTCCCACTTTCTTGGAGGGACCTAAGTTCACTGTTTACCCCAAAATCGATTCCAATCATCCCAGAAGGGGTCTTTGGCATCCCCAGTCAAACTTATAATCCTTGAAAGTGATAAAGAAACCAGAATGATCCCACAGAGACTTTCACAAGATCTTCCGTTTAACCCTTGCATACTTATAAGTAATCATCTACAATTTACCTTAGACCACGTACTAATGCTTTTAAAAAATTAATGGAATGAATTTAATTATCTTTTTAATTTACAAAAAATTAAAAATTTGCAATTTATTGTAATTCTATGTGCTTGAAATCATTGTTTTAATAACGCTCATTGTAAAGGTATTAATGAAATACTAATAAAAATAACATACGATTGACCTGGTTTGCGTCCCTCCTAGACAGTATGCATAGTCTCCATATCAAACATTTGTCCTTATGTTCGACTGCAGGGTTCTGAAGCATAGGGAATCCGCAAGGAAGTTTGGGCCATAGTGTAATTTTTGAAAAGTTTTGCCAAATACTCCCTGTGAAGATTTTAGGCCCTTCAATTGACCAGTTGACGCCTAAATCGGAAAACCATGATCATGATAATGTGAATAAGATTATGGTATCTCCAATTTTTCATTTTGATCTTTCCCACTTTCTTGGAGGGACCTAAGTGTAAAAAAAGTTTACCGCTTGCGCTAAAATCAAAACTGATCGAACCGATAGTCAATAAAGTGCATGGACATTTATAAATTTTAATTAGAAGTTTTTCATATAATATTAATCATTATTAATGTCAATTATATTCATTTTCGTCAACCAGGGCCTCATTTGCTATGCTAGTGGGCTGAAATTGTTAGGCCCACATTCAGGTGAGCCGACGTTGGTCATACTTCATTCATACGTCAGTAAGGTTGATTGAAGTGTGACGTCGCACATGTTACGGGGGAATTCACAAGGGTTCAAAATGACTTATATATGGAGCCCACCTCATGAATCAGTTTAAACAATTACCTTTCCCTTGAATTTCATCATTCCTCCACCCACTCCTATCAAAGTCATGGTTTTTAGATTCCTTAAAATCCTTCATTTTTCCCTTCAAATTGTTATGTATGTGTGTGTAAAAGTGTTGTATGTTTTTCTTTTTGCCCCATGGATTAGGGTTATAAGGTGTACACATTTCATTTCTATGTTTTCTCTCGATTTTGTGTCTCTTTTTTGGTTTAGGAGCTTTAATTTTCTGGGTTTCTGTGATTACGAATGTATCTACTAGGTGTGAATGCAACGTCGTTGATACTTCGGTCCACCTTCATTTTGTGCGATCATTCTGCAACATTGCTCATTCATAGTTGTGCTATTTTCTCATGTATGAGCATCGCATCCTTCTCGGTTAACCTATTGGTGAGCGACATCGGTTACCGGTATCTATGCAAGCTTCATGCTTTCAAATGCAAACTTGTTTGTCTGTCGCTCACCATGTTCGATCTAAATGATTGATAAGCAATGTCGCATGTACATTTCGGCTATGCCATTATTTTTACCAACATGTATGCGACGCCTGACCGACTTAAATGATTAAGGGAAACTCCAATGGTACACAATTTTTGCATTTCTTGAAGAAGACGACAAAATATTATTACGTTGATCAACTGGGAGCCCATCGCCGTACCTCTCAATTATACAATTTATAGCCCTAAATACGTGCTACCTACAACTAAGTAGCTAGTGGCAAGTTGGGATCGTCCACAGAGAAAAGAGATATTTCTAAGCATCTAAGCATGCAATGGTGAATATAAGCCTAGATATATATATATACATAGATATAAAAGCAAGTAAAATGGGGGAGTTTGGTTTGGTTGGTTCCTAAGTTATGAAAGTAAAAACAAACACAACTAGCAAAGTCAAGTAACTATGCT
>JAULKK010016083.1:0-10053 GCA_032355705.1 Rubia peregrina
ATATGCGGTCAAACTTTGATAGAGAATAGTGTCCAAAAAGCACTTCCGCCAATTTTAATGGGACGGAGGGAGTATGTGGTAAGGAAATGCTTAGGCAAAATCTATGAAGGAAGGTCGGAATAGGGGACAAAATCAAATTGCTAGATATTTGGATACTAGGAATCTAGAGCCAAACCATTGTAGCACCAACTACAGTGACACGTAACTGCACAAATCCAAAGAGAACCAAACACCCAAACCCAATAACCTTAGCCCCAACTAAAGCAAGGAAAAACCATGCCCATGTGTACTACCTAATTTGATGACCCAATTCGGCCAGACCGAACCTGGCTCCGCCCTTTGGGCATATCTGCCCCATGGTTAATTTCCACTGGTCAACAATAAAGGAAAAACACCAGAATTTTCCACCTTGATATAGTTGAGATCTTAGAAGCCACCCCAACCTCGTCGCCATCAATCCACCACCTTACTCCGACCTCGCACCACCGATCGTTGTCATAGTCTTTCTCTACTCGGGAAATTGTACCTTCTCCAGACCCTTTCGTGGTCTATCTCCGCGGAAGGACGGCCATTTGTGCTTTTCTTATCACTCGGTTGTCCCGTCTGACCCAACTCCACCAAAGGTCAGTTCCATCTCCGAGCAACGACGATCGATGCATGTGTGGATCTTATTAGCAACTCTGCTTCTTGGTCGCAGTTCTGGTAAGTTGGCCCCTCGCCGACCAGCTTCAGATCTACAAAAGTTACAACTTAGAGAACAAAAAAACAAGAGGGTCGATAACTGCCATAATGCCATTGACCTCGTCGGGATGTGGTGGCCTCATCGGACCGAAAGGCCTCGCTGGAATTGTTGTGCCAGCTTGGCAGACCGTCGTTGACCAGCGAAGACAAGCTAAATTTTCCATTGGCTGGCCTATGTTTGCTCATCGTGTATGTGGCTCAGATCACCTCGCAGAGATGACCGCCCTGGAACGCCTTCTTAGTCGGATGTGCTTCACCGGACAGATCTGGTCATTTCCTCTCTGTACTACCGATGTCCCTCAAGTCAGTCGAATTTGGCACTCGCCATTGCCGGAGTGGGTGGATTGTCGTTCGCTCACCGGCCATATTCTTCGTTTAGTCCAGGTCGCGTCTGCATTTTTCATCTGACTTCTGCGTAGTTGGGCAGCTCTGTATTCGCCGAATCCTGGGATGCTGGTCACTTAGGTCGCAGGAGCTATCGCTAAAAAAATTGAAAGGCAACGATGAGTTGTGCATTGCCTTCCCCTTAGACTACAAGCTACACTACCATGCTGAAAACGAGAAGAAATAAAAAGGAGTGGGAAAGGTTGTCGGCCGACCGGTGACGGCCGCCTCCCCAAAGCTCGGTTTTTATGGGCTACTTGTTGAGGAGAGAAGGGAGAGAGTTTCTAGTGAGAGAAATTTTTGTTGGACCAAAAGTTAATACTCCCTCCGTCCCAGCCCAAATTACCCACTTACCTTATTGGGATGTCCCAGCCCAAATTGCCTAAAATCAGAACTTACTAAAAAAGGCAAGTTGACCAGCAATTAAATGTCCGAAATAACCCTACACATTCATAATATTACACTCATGTAATGATAATTAGGATTTGGGTTTATGAGCTGGATATCAGATGACCTTTGATTTATGCAACACGTGAAGTTGAAAAGAGCTCTCCTTTCTCACTTCCCCAAGCTGAATCATTACACCCACCCACCCATTATCTCTTCTCCCTCATTCAATCCTTATCTCTTCCTCTCCATATTCTTCCTCATCTTCAAGAATGCTCTTCATCTTCCTCTCCTCACCTCTCAAATCTGAAACCTTAGTTTTGCTTCGGTTTGTAACTTGAATCCATTTTTTTCGATCATTCCTTCCGATTTTGAACAACTTTCTTGCATTCCTTCATTTTTTCTTAAAAATCAAAACTAGTTGCTAACTTTTTTTCGAGCTAAAACCGAATTGCTTGATTCTTCCATTTTTCAAAAACTAGCTTTGCGATTTTCACGAATCCCCGTTTATAATCATGTATTTTCTTCGATTTCGTGGGTTAAAACTTTGGGGTTTCAGATTTAACTTGTTCGATTTGATAAATAGGTCCGATTTTCAAAACCCAAATATCAGATCGAAGGAATTTCGGTGTTACTTACTCTTGAATCGGGTTGCATGCGTATGGGTTTGCCGATTTAGTTGTTTTTTGTTCATTTCTTATGCCGATTTAGGTTTTCTTTTGCGAATCTTTCTTTATTTTCAGGTGTGTCGAGTCTTTCTTCATTTTCTTGTCTGTTTGGAGGTTTTTTTTGCAAATCCTTCTTTAATTTGCAGGTGTTTCGAGCCGAAAGGTTGTGTTTTTTGCCCTTTTCTCTCTATGTTAATGCAAGTATCTAATATGTGGGCATGTATTGTTCTTTTTGTAATTTGAATTAGCATAATGGATGAAAATCACAAAGGTGATTGGATTGGTCTTGCACGAAAGTCTGCGTTTTATGCTTTGAGTGGATGGATTTTTGTCTTTCTTATGCTATATGCTGTAGAAAAAGTGATTTCAAGTTGTATCCTACTTTCAAGGGGCATAATTGGTTTTAAAAGTATTTGGATTGGTCGAGAATGGAAACTTTGAATTGGTTCTGTTCATTGCATGATTTAAAGTTTGAATAGATAGACATTTTCTGTCTCGAGTGAACCATTTAATTTTTTGAGGATGTTTTTCTATTGTTAGTAAGTCAAATAATAATAAGACACTCCTTTGGCATTTTTCTCCAGGTGGGTATGGTCATAAACTCCCTACTCCCATGTTAATATGGTTTTGTCTTGTAATATTTAGCTTGTTACTCTGGACTCCAGATTTGATTACCGATTGTTCTACTTTCAACTACCTCCAGCACAGTTGGAAAATGATTTGATATGAACTGCGGCTTTGAAAGATCCACTAACTGCACATGCAAGCCAATCACACATCAAATCTTCACTCCCAAAGTAAGTAAAAACAGTATCCCGTACTCGTTTATTAAATCTGCCAAGGAGACTTAATTGCTGCAATTTCATCAGGTATGTGTTAGTGGTCCTAGGATTAGCACCAGATGCTCAAATATCTGCTGTCATGTGATTTTGGGAAATGAATAGCTTGCACTGTAAGTTCTTCGATGATTCTTGACATCTCATATACTTTTAGCTCTCTCAAGGCAATTTCTGATATGGTCATTCGCACATTTGTGATACTATTGTAGGAGAACTCAGCCATCGCACTTCGGCTGGAAAAGAGGAAACAATTAAATCATTGAGCAGAATTACCTCAGTCCCATCCTATGTGACTGATCAAGGTTTACGATTGCAGGGGTAAATCTAATAGTACAAGATACTTGTTATGCATTGTGTTATAGTTAGTTACTGTGCTTGGATTATTTTATTTGGAATGTTGATGGCCTCTATTTGATTTTATGAACTGATTGTGGACTGCATTATCTTTTATTGACTTTATTTTGCTATTTAAGGACTGCTTTATATGCCTTAATTATGCTTTAATTATGAACATCCGGAGTGGGTTGATTTCGGGCTATTTGGTTATTTTGCGATTATGTGTGACCATCCGGAATGGGTTGATTCCGGGCTATTTGGCTATTTGACATTATGTGTGACCATTCGGAGTGGGTTGATTCAGGGCTATTTGGCTATTTGCGATTATGTGTGACTATCCGGAGTGGGTTGATTCCGGGCTATTTGGCTATTTGAGATTATGTTGTCATTATGGTCTTGAGAATTCCGAAAATGCATTTTCATGCATGTCACTAAGTCACAAGGGTAAAACAAATGCAGAATCTCATGATGAAGCTGTGATTATGAGGTTACTCAAATGCAGCCATGCAGTTTGGTTTTAAAGATGAACTGTTCTTGGCAGGGCATTTTAGTGAAATAAAAACAGCTCTGAGATGACCTGGAATATAGCAGCAAGCCTATAATGATGATTCCCCCCCTACAACTAAAATGATGCAACCATGTTTTCTATTTTGAAACCATTTGGATGGCATCTTTGTGAGTTTTGTAAAATCCAGCCCCTCGGTTAAATATTAGTGTGTCACAACCAGCTTCACTTTGTATTTTTGGTCATTAATTGACTTGGGGCTTTGTAATGGAACACTTAACAGTATATATTATGAAATAAAAAAACAGCTTGCATTTCATTTAAAATGGGAGATTAACATCTCTATTTTACAAGGTTGCCCTATAAACATGTCTATGAAAACCAAAAAGCATGTTTACCCTAGATTAGTCCATCTAGAAGCACAACCTTCAAAATATTTTCAAATGATTTGTCTAAATCATTTCCATGCTGATCAGCAAATCCTGCACCTTTTCAGTCCTTCCAATTGCAACTAGATGCTCCAAACTTGCCCTTACAACTTCTGAGTCAACTATTAAGTTGTGTGGTAGAATTCCGAGTCTTCTTAGTCTCTGTTTTCCCATATGTGGCAACTTGAATCCATTCCCTCCCATACACTTCATAATTTCAATCATGACATTTTGTAAAGAAAGGAAAATATCATCTAAAGTTTTTGGGTCTTTATTATCAAAAACACCGACCACAACCCCCCAAAGTCCTTCTAGAGTTGTACTAGGGGTCTTGTATTGCAAACTTTGTATGCTAGCAAAAAACCCCAGGTCGAGAATGTTTAAATCATGTGATTTTGGTGGCTGGCACACTAACTTGATCCTAAACCCATCTGAATTGGATGCTGCAAAGAAATCTGGGTCATTAGATAAGATATGTGAGCTAGCATTGTCTTACCAAATGGAAATTATTTTACTAGCCCAATGTTGCCACTCTACCTTGATGGCTGGAATCAGTTCATAAACTAGCTTCTTCCTAATGCATTCACGATTAATAGTTTTGTTGGAGTCAGAGTCATTCTTCCCCTAGGCCTATTTATACTACTTTCTTCGTCCCAAGGATATGTGCAGTGAGAGAATTTTGTGCTTAAAATTTTGGGTGGGCCAGGGGCATTAATTTTTTTACAGCTGAGTAATGGAAATGATGGAGGTAAAAATTTCCCTCCTTTTTCACTAATACATCTTTCCCTCCTTTTCATACACAGAACTGGCGCCAATGTTCAACATTTACAACACTGTTCATCCAAAATTCAGCAGTAAAAAAATCAAAGAAACCCAAAAGTTGAACTCATAAATACAGAGCAACGAATTGCCATTCTAACTACAGAAAAACATCCAAGGAAATGGCCTAAACAGTTTTTCTTCATCCCCAAACCCGAACCCCAAAACCCAGAAGTTGTTGGGTTTATTAAGGGAACCCTCAGCTAGAAAGATCAATTCAACGAGCCCTCCGAAACTCCTGAAGGAGTTGGTTGCTATCAGATTTCTTGCATCTTCCCATCATCCTCAAGTTTTTTTCCTAGAGGCAATGCAGGACAAAAACCTCACAAATGAAGAAAGCCTTGCCTCGGAGGAGAACTTGCTGGAGATCCACAGGGGGAAGATTCCTCCAGGGAAGAGGATTGAGACAACAGCTAAGTTCAGTTGCAGTTTGCAAATAGTGAGCACCATATGATCAAGGGTTCGAGTTCAATTGGCTATTGGCTAGCCACTTAATGTGCGCCATCAAATGTATGGCCGAACTTCGACTAACAAGAAAACCCTTGACCTTGATGTCCTACGGTCAATACCTTCCCATAAAAGAACAACAACCGGGGGCACAACAACACAGTTAAATATAGGGAAAAACAAGGTGCAAAGGGCAGTGGCGGTAAAGATAATCCACAGCCACACAAACAACATCAAACCTAGCCTCACTGTCCAGAACAAGTGAGCCCGGGTAATATTCTCTCTTTCTATGCTAGATGTAAATCTCATGTTCAAACCCATGGACAATGTCATTCACATTGATGAAAAATGGTTCTACTTTAGTCAGCTGACCGTAAGATATTTGCTAGCACCCGGTGAACTCGAGCCATACCGCACATGTAAACACAAGTCTCACATACCTAAGCTAATGTTCATGTGTGCCGTGTGTAGGCATATATATGGGGAAGATGGGTAAGTCATGTTTGATGGAAAAATAGGAATGTTCCCATTTGTTGAAGAACGAGTTACAAAAAACAAGAGCAAGAACTGACCTGCAGGTACAGTGGAACAGGTTCATGTCCCTAAAATTACGAGAGATATCACTAGAGCAAAAATTCTCAATGAGGTACTACCAACAATCAAAGAAAAGTGGCCACAACATATGAGCAAGAATATTTACATCCAACAAGACAATGTCACACCATATATCAAAAACTGGGATCCAGATTTCAGAGCTGTTGCAGACTCAGATGGTTTTTATATCAATCTAGTAAGTCAACCACCCAATTTCCCATATTTAAATATTTTGGATCTAAGTTTCTTCAACTCTATTCAGACACTACAATAAGAGAATCCTTCAAGAAATGTTCCCAGTAAGGTCACCATTCGAAAGGGAGGATGCCATGACTCTAAATAAAGTTTTCATAACACATCAGCAAGCAATGATGGAGATCATGAAGGTGAAAGGGTCAAATAACTATAAGATGCCGCACATGAACAAAGACTGGTTAATAAGGAAAGGTAGGTTACCGAGGCTACTACAAGCTCATGAAGAAGTTGTCAGGACCAACATAAAGCATGTAATCAGTCAACGGGCAACACATGTAAGCATTGTACCTCTAATGCAAATTCCAGGTTATGGGATATGAGTTAATATGAACTCATTTTAGGGGTTGGCTAAGTGGAAAATCTTCCAAGCCCAAAACACTCAATTTTGGTGTGTTAGAGATGTTCTAAGCCAACCCCGCTTCCAACTGTATGTTGTCATATTGAATGGATGAATGTTAATGTAAGAAACAAATGCCATAGCATAGAGCACATGCATTAACCAGCATAGCAGAGACCAGCAACTAGCACAACAAAGCATCACTATCACAAATAAGCATAGCAGAGACTACCAACTAGAATTGAAAAGACCACCATCCTAAACCATGAATACAGATAAGCATGACATAGAGTACCAGCAGGAACCGAATATGAAACTGATGATAAGCCAACAGCTAAAGCCAAAAAATTACGAGTGCTAGGCCGAGAGGTAGAGCCAAAAGAAAATTAGCATCACAAACAAGGGCATGAAACCAAGGCAGATGAGATGCATAGACTAGTTAAAAGGAGATTAACACATAGCAACACATAGACCAGCAGCAGGAACTCGATAAAAAAAAACGAGCCAAATAAGTAAGTCTGAGAAATAAAGCTAAGAAAAGAATAACCATTCTTAAACCAGAGCCATTCCTAAATCAACATCGTCGAATAAGAGCCACTCATAAACCAATAAAAAGAAGAAGAACATAACGAAAATAGATTGTAACACAGTAACAGGTAGTCCAGAGAAGATGCACAGACCAGTAAAAATGATTGTAACATAGCATGGATATTTTCACATGGACATTCTTGCTGATATGGGACCTGGAAAAATTGTTCCCAGGCAATCGAAGACTGCAGATCCACAGCTTTAAGGGTTACTGCAAAAATGAGACGACCAGTATCAGAAAAAAATAAACACTTATGAGCTGGTATTCCGTGGGGAAAAAGAAGTTCTTACCGACATAGCATGAGAGGCATAAAACCCAATGAATCCATCCAACCAACCCAAATGACAAAACCAAGAACTAACATTAATACAATATACATAACAACAAATCCATACTTGTAGAAAAGGGAAGATGAATGAAATCAGTTGGCGAGGCTAACGTATCTTCATCCCTTGGAAGAAGAACAAGTCAATATTGCCTTTTTCTCCAGCCGTTCTCATCACCTTATTTCTCGATAACTGGGAACACACACATACAACATTGCATTATTGTCCTTGCAAGTGTCGTCGGAGTGACTTGAGTTGTCAGAGGCTTCATCTGGGTTCATCAAGGCGGTGGTTGACGTCCGTTGTCTACGCTTCTCACTGTCAATATCAGGGTCACCATCACCCACCGACGAGCGTGACTCATTGGGGGCCAAAACTTCTGAGGCATGTTCGGTGACATGAGCCGGTTTCCCGCTCTCGTTATCGTCCAAATTATGGAAAGGGTTGCGTCTCCGACCCAGATCTGGCCAATGTCGGTGGACTAAGTCATCGACTACCACAGGCTCATCATTTTCAGTGTCAGCCCATCATCCACCTCGGTTTCTAGCACGAATTCCAATGGACTGTAAGTATCTAAAACGTAACAAATGGAGCATCTCCGACACGATTGGCCGGAAGATGTGCTCAGCGACGACATGTATGTTTGGGCACAAAACTTTCCAGATGATGAGGAGGCGAGATGAGCAACTGGGACTAGTGGGAAGATGCTAGTTCCGACAAAATTAGATCTAGGGTTTTCAGGGAAGAAGAAGAGGAACGCAGACAGAGAGAGACGAAATGCAGAGGGTTGAATGAAAAGTGAATATAAAGTGGATGAAAAGTGAAAGTATAGTGAATGCGGGTCAACTTCCAATGGTTGAATAAAGCATCAGGGGACAGTAACATGTGAATGAGGGAGCTCAAGGCAATCCCATTGGAGGAACTGGGCGGTGGAAGCAATAAATTCCAGTCCAACCATTCCAGTTTTTAATCTGAACGGGTATTCAAAATTTAAACACATTAATTTGGCGAATGATTAATGGTAGTTTAGTGACATGAATATTGGTTTTCTTTGTTATTTGTGTTTTTTAGTAAGGTAAAAATGTAAGTTCAGATTTTAATTATGACAAAAAATGGCAAATTTTGAGAGAGTGCAGATTCCCCTGGGATAACCCCAAAAGGAAAGAGTGCAGATTTGGCTGGGACGGAGGAAGTATTATTCTTAGCTGCTTTATATTCAACATATAAGAATACCCATATTTTTCCATAAAACATAACATAGCCTAGTGGATCTATAAATGGTCGACATACAACACATGGAAACATTAACTTCGGAATGTAATGCTTGTTTGGTGTAGCTCTATATGGTTCTGGCCTTTTAGGGGCTAGTAGTTACCTGGTTATTGCCTCTGTTAAATAAAACCATTTCTCATCGATTTGGATTGTGTTGTGCATGTATTTGGAGTGCATGTTGCATTCAACCTTGGAAAGACACCATTCCAACCTTTGAGTTTTGCATTCCAGAGTTAGGCATGGATGGACTTCATTTGTATGGATATTTATTGTTTTTATCATCACAGCCCTATGTATTGTGCTCTTGCTGACGTGCATCCCTATCGCACAATGACAATGCCATTAAAGCTTCCAGGTCAATGAGTTTTTTTGTTTGCAGGTGCATTGCCATGACGCCTACGCCTTGCATTGACAACTTCAACATTCTGCATCTGCTCCTTCACCCTAGCCCAGATTAAACTCATAGTTCGGAGTGAAACACCCCATCTGGTTACTGCTTCATCTCTTTTGCCCTTGCAAATTTTACCACCTTTTGTATTTTGAAGTAAAAACACAGCAAACTGCTGTCTTTGCTCATTGGTGAGATTCCAACCAACCATCACACCATTTCAGCCAAGCTCAATGAAGAAGAAGAAAATCAGGCCCAACAAGGCCAGTTATGAGAAATGGCTAAAAAATAATTTTCTGAGAGCTGTACACAGCCTTTAAGGCTTGTGTGTTTGCTGTAATGAATGCTCCTTATATAGACGTATTTCCTAGATTTTTTAATGTACTTTACGTAACTTTTGACTCCAAATATGAAATTTTGGAGCCAAAAGTTAAAATTCAGAGGGAACTATTACAGACTAATCAAAATTTGTTCAAGTCAATTTTTAAATTTTTTGCTCCTACTCAGCAACTGTTCCAGCTGACAAAAAGTTGGAAACTTATCACTTTTGATTAGCTTTTTGTGTACTTTTTTACTATAGAAATTTTGAGCCCCCACTCTTCTCACTGCAATTTGCCTAGGGATAGAGAGAGTGCCAATTAAATCTATACTCCTTCCATCCCAAATATATCTACTAATAACGACTACGAGGATCGGCCTTCATGCTAATCGTTATTAGTGAGCCACATTGATAATTAG
>JAULKK010016094.1:0-10052 GCA_032355705.1 Rubia peregrina
TAGACAACTAAAATAAGACCATAAATTTTATACATACCGGAATCACAACACAAAACACACCGATATTAACAAGCAGTACACATTCATTATTTTATAACAACATAAATGAAAAAAAGAATATAAATAGGGCAACAACAAACATAATACACACGGATGGGAACTAGAGGCTACAAATGACATCATTTAACACAAATAAAATGAGAACATTAGTGAATAAACCTCCCAAAATCAAAACATGAAACATACGGATCAAAACAACAAGTACGGATGCAATATTTTTTCACAACTAATAACATAAGACAACTTAAAAACGTAGCTTGTGGAACATCAATTGCCCTTCGGTCAATAAGATTAGAAAAAACCCTAACCCTATTACCCAATTAAAACTCTTTTATAGTAAAAAATTGCACATGCAATAAGATTCGACCAATATGAACTCGACCAAGAAAAAAACACCAATCAACATCATCAAAAACCAACAGGAAGCATACAATTTGTTTTAAAATATCACTGAATATAAAAATTGTTCAACATGAAGACAAAATCTTTGTATGAAAACATTTTTTTGTTACAAATCTATGGAAACCCTAACCCAAAAATGAAAAAGAATGAATCAAATCATCAAAAACAGATTGAACAGAAAGATGATTGTATAACAAACACATGATTCCACAAAATTGAAACCCTCAACTTACGAATTTGAAGTTAAGATGGGCTATAGAAACCCTAAATTTGAAACCCGGTTTCAAAAAAGTTTAAAAAATGAAAAAAAATAGAACAGGAAACTGATTAGGACTAGGGTTTACGAAGCTGTGATTATAAGAGATAATTTTAGAGAAGTGATGAGGAGGAATAAGGGTTGTGATGAGGAGGAAGAGGTTGTGGGGAGAAGATTCGTGAGAAAGAGAGAAAGAGATAAGGTTTGAGTGTTGGATTTTGAGAGAGGAGATGATAAGATAGAGAGTTAGAAACTGAGAAGGAGCGTTTGATTATGATGGGATAGGATGGAGCGTTTGAATTTAGTGAGAGACAGTTAAGTGTTGCTTTTAAGCTAAAACCAGCTGCCCGTTCCACCTGCTGCCACCTTTCTCAAATCTTCTCATTAACCATAATTTTAACAGCCAAAGCCCAATTGTTATTTCAGCAAAAAAAAGAAGGGTAATTTTGGTTATTTGCACCAAGTCAACTGGGTCTTTTTTGGTAAAAATCTGATGTTGCAGCTTGAGTTGAAACACCTCAAAATAGAAAGTGTGCTAATTGAGTTGGGGTGGAGGGAGTATGTATCATAGAATTAAATGATTGAATTTAGGTGGATGTAATGAATATTTCATTGTATTCAAATAAATTTATTTCTTTAAAAATATGTATGTTTAATATTGACAATGCAAAATGAGAATCTTACAAGGAAGAAATCAGTTGAGAAAAACATGAGTATTTTTTAAAAGAATTATAAAGGTAAAGAGTTTTTTTTCAAAATATTTAAAAGAAGTTATATGCCCATCTTTCAATATACATATATACTCCTCTTTCTACGAGAGATAATTGTCTTCTTTAATGCACAAGTTTGAGAGGCAACTAGTATAGGAAGACCTATTACAGAAATGATGGAAAACATTTTTGTTGAGGAATCCTTTTCCATTGAAGGTTTTGAATTTGTATTCTCACTACTAGAAAACATGCATATAGGCACCGGAATGTAAGTGTTGGTAGAAGAATACTAGTGTTAGGAAAAAAATACGCACCGATTTTGTGTCAATTTTTTTGAAGTACCGGTACCTATATATATACACATAGCACAGAAATGCCAATTACCGGTGCCTGTGGAAATAAGAAGCTGAAAATTATTTATTTCAGCACCAGTAGTCTCGAAATGAACTTTACCAGTGCTGAAACCGATGCATATGACGGGACAAGTGTTTTTTGCTGGTAAATTTTTTGTGGGAATATAGCTAGAACCTGTATATGTAAAAGAAATAACGGTGCTGGAACTGCATTCACTACAAAAAACAACACCTTTTACCTCGGTTCGGCAGGGGGTTTTTACCTCGCTTTTTAGCCCTAAAAAGGCATATATAGGCAGCGTAAAAAGTATAATTTTTACCTCAGTTTAAAACCAAGTAAAAAAGTATTTTTTACCACAGTATTTAAAAAAATTAACCAAGGTAAAAAGTTTAATGGAGTGACCTACGTGCGACATCAGATGTATGTAAAACGTAGTAAAAAATACAGCCGAAGTGATTGCGATATCGCATATTAATTTTCCAGGAATTAGAAAAACTCCCGAAGGCAGAATCGACATCGATTATGCTTTTGGTAGTTCATTGGCATTTTCGGCCAGATCCTACAACTGAATTCTCGAGCCAATTTGGAAAACCAAAAGCACAAAACAATTTCAAATCATTCAAATGTTGACAGCACAAGTTTGATTACATTCAAATCAACAAAATACAAATCTAATACATAGAGTTATACACATAAACATCAACATGATTTAAAAGAGATAAACAAAAATATTATATTTGTTGATAGAGCAGAGGCAGAATTTGGCTGTGCAGAGGCAGAATTTGGCTGTGCATAGAGCAGTGTAGCACAGAGCAGTGGAGCACAGAAAATAGTATGGAGCACGGTGGCTATCGGAGGATAGCGGCGAAGAGCGTTAGATCAAATGAAGTGAGCGACAACGTCAAAGGCGGAGAGCGATGGCCTGAGAAGTCTCCGTTGTTATCTCAACGTCGCTGGATTGGAGAATAAGCCGGTAGCGTGAGAGGACTCTGATGGTGGCGCAGTGTCGCTGGATCGAAGAAGAAGCCGACAGCGTGTCGCAGTGGCGTGGGAAGGAGAAGAATGGGGTGAAGGAGAATTTGGCGGAGTGTCGTGGTGGTCGATGGTTGAACAGTAGGGTGAAGGAGAAGAGGAGACACTCGTAAAATGAAGGAGAAGAGAAGTGCAAATTAGGGTCTTAGGGGTTTGTGCATAAATATTAGGGTATGGTTTTTATGGGCTTTTACATATTTGTTAGGCGAAAATCAAACCCAAATACTCCCTTTGTTTCATTGGATGTGACACACTTTCATTTTTTTAATGAATTTGACACACTTTCCTTTTATGGCAAAATTCCTCCAATTTCATCCACTCATTTTACTTTTCTCAGTACAAATTCATTTTCACCCACTCATTTCATTCACCTAAATCCAAGCATCAAAGACTATGGTGCCACATCCAACAAAACAGGGGTAGTAAAAAATTCATAAATTGAAAATTAATTCTTTTTTTATCCAATTAATTCGTGTTTTATCAATAATTAAATCCAATCAAACCCAATTAATTATTGTTTTATCAATAATAAAATCTAAAAGAAACATTATTAAAATCTGAATTTACAAAGTTATATACGTAATTAAAAATTTGCATTCAAATTTTATTAATAAATTCAAAATTTTAAAAACCTATGTCAATTAGAAATTTTAAAAATTATTATTATATTTATATGGAAATATTTCATTAGTTCATACATGGAAAGTCAAGTAAGAATTGACTGTTAATTAGTTAAGGTATAACCATTTCCTTGGTGTTTATGTATGGAAAGTCAAGTAAGAATTTACCGTTGATTATTTTAGGTCAAACCTTAGTTATTAGTGTTTATGTTGATTAGTCAAGATCAAAACTTTTTCCACCAGTGTTTATGTATGAAAGGTGAAGTAAGCGTTGACTGTTGATTAGTTTACATTAGTGTTTATGTATGGAATGTCAAGTAAGGGTTGGCCGTTAATTAGTTAAGATATAACCATTTAATTAGTGTTTATGTATGGAAAGTCAAATAAGAGTTGACCATTAATTAATTGAGGTCAAACCTTAGTTATTAGTCTTTATGTATGAAAGGTCAAGTAAGGATTGACCGTTGATTAGTTAGGGTCAAGTCTTTTTATTAGTGTTTATGTATGGAAAGTCAAATAAGCTTTGACCATTAATTAGTTAAGTTATAACCATTTCCTTAATGTTTATGTATGAAAAGTCAAATAAGTATTGACCATTAATTACTCAAGGTCAAAAAATGTAAAAAATATATTTAGTTTTGTTAAAAAATAATTACATTATTAATATATATACATATATTCAATTATTTTAAATTGTGGATCGTAAGAGTGTTATCTAGTTATTCATATATTTATAATTACCACATCTGCAAAAGTGACGTGCGACGCCTGCCATAAAAATAGGGCAATGTCGGTACGCGAGAAAGGCATGCGATATCGGTTATTCATGTCTGCGAAAGGGATGGCGACGTCGGTCACAATAATAAGTGATGTCGGTAAGCAAGAAATACGTGCAAGGTTGGTCATTCATGTCTGCAAGAGTGACGTGCGACGTCGGTCGCAAATACAACCAACGTAGGTAAGTGAGAAAGGCGTGCTACTTCGATCATTTCATGTCTGTGAGAGGTACGTGCGACGTCGGTCTAAAAAATAAGCGACGTCGATAAGTGAGTAATGCTAGAAACGTCGGTCATTCATGTCTACGAGAGTGACGTTCAACGTTGATCACAAAAATAACTGACGTCGGTAAACGAGAAGTACGTACGTGCGAGAGTGTAAAAGGGGTGTAGTAATAGGTCAAAAAAGAACCGAGGTAAAAGAACTTTTTACCTCGGTTATTTGCCCTTAACCAAAAAATTGAGGTAAAATGGGTGTTTTAATAGGTCATTTTTCTTGTAATGATTTAATGCTCACCTACCACTTCAATTTGGCGGGTAAAAAGTTGATTTTGAGATGAAAAACTTCATTAATGGTGTTTTTTGGAGGGTTTAAGCATTGAATGCTCAGATATAAAGGCCCTTAAAGTTAACATTTTATATAATTTGGTTTGTTATTGATGATGGAATATGTTAAAAAGAGTTTTTATGCATATTCTTTCTGTCCCACTCTTAATTATTTTTTGGGAGTCAATATTTTAAACTTTGACCATAAATATAAATTAATGTATAATAACAAAAATATCATATGAGATATCGTTAGACTTATCTTAACATATATTTTCTAAATACTAATTTATTATGCAACATTATTATAGGTACCTAAAGATATTTATGGTCAAACATGATCATTGAAAATCGTGAAAAAGTAAATAAGCAATTTAGAGTGGGACGGAGAGAGTATATATTTTGTGTGTTTGATCATGTTCTTGTGCCTTGCATTTAAGATATGAAATGCATTTTTTGGTAGAATTGTTGATGTAATTAAAACATTGTTTAAGAATGTGAAATTGGAGCATATGTTTTGAATGTAGTTATGGAATTATAGTTGTTACACATTCATTAATTTGTAGAGGTGCTACGTGCAATCGAGAGATGTCTACACTAGTTGGTTGAGCAATGAATATGTTGTTTTCGTGGAGGAGTTTTTAGAGCACGCATATGGTCGTGAGAAGCGAGTCTTATGTTCTTGTCGTGATTGCAAGAATCGTAACCGTAGTAGTGATAGAGATATGATGAAACTCCATTTGATCAAGAGAGGGTTTGCAAAAGATTATTTGGTTTGGACGTTTCATGGTGAAAAAACACTGTCGAAGGTAGTTGTTGGTAGTGAAGGAGTGTATTTTGAAGATGTAAATTTGGATTAACATGTGAGAGTAGGTAGTGGATGAATTTAGGGGAAGGCCTGATGTTTTGTACATTTTTTAGGTGAGAAAGATAGGTTGTTGTATCCCAGTTTAAAGAAGAGAGACACAGTCATAACCTGTTTGATGGAATTGTTTAATATAAAAGGTGTTAGTTCGTAGAGCGATACTAGCATGAATAAGTTGCTAAAGTTTTTGAATGCGAGTTACCAGACAACCTCCATGAAGCGAAGAGAATTTTGTGTCCGATAGGAATGGAGTATAAAAAAATACATGTTTGTTCCAACGATTGTTTTCTGTCCATGGGTGAATTGGAGCATGAGGATATGTCATGTGTCCTGTTATAAGAAAAGGAGAAATGTGGTTGTTGATGGAGATGGAGATGTTGTTGTAAAGGTAAGGAAACAGGTCCCGACCAAATGCATGTGGTATCTTCCAATTATTCCGAGGCTAAAGAGATTTTTTAATAACGCCAAGGATGCAAAGAACATGAAGTGGTACATTGAAAGGGGTTCCGATCAATGGAAGAAAATTGATAAGAGTTATCCAAACTTTACAAGTGATCCTAGGAATTTAAGGATAGTGATATGAATTTCCTTGCGAAGACTCTGGATTGATGAATTTTAGATATTTGACTAAACAAGGGATTTCGTAAACCCTAGTATAGCCGCACAAACTAATCAAAACTAACCGTCGATATCTTGAACAGTTCGAGAATTGTAAAGCCAATTAGCCCACAAGATTGGTTCACAATTCAAAAATTTGCTCGTTAACTAGCCCACAGGATTAAATCACAAATAAAGGATTCTTTGTTCACTAACTAGCCCACAAATAAGGGTATTGATACTTAATTAACCCGCAGGATTAAGCAACAATAATATTTATTGCTCATAAGAAATAAACTCAAAATCTGAATTTTTATTCATAATAATGTGTGTAAAAGTGTATAATTTTGTGGATGGTCTCCCCTATTTAGAAGGTATAATTCTGCCAGTACAAATAGAAACTGAAAATAATTATAACAATTTTAAGAAGCTAAAACCATATCTAACTACAATACCTAATTTAAATCTAAATGATGACCATATTCATCCAACTTATCTAAACCTACCAAATCTAATTCTAATCAAATAAAAAACTCCTAAATTACACTATTTCAAAAATAATTCTAAAATTAGCTCGCTACCTCATTAAAAAGCTCAATGGGAAAAAGAGTATAGTGTTAAGCTTCTAAAAAATATTAAACTAAGAAAACAATAATAAATGATATTTTTGACATCCTATCAGATAGTTTTGTATACTAAGGGAATGAAAATGTTTGGCAACATGTCGTCGAAACATAGTTCATGGCCGATTATACTACCATACACAACCTTCCTCCTTATTTATGCTAAAGAGGAAATATTTGTCGATGTCTTTATTGGTTTTGGGTCCCAAATATTTTGAAAAGGACATGATAAGTATCTAGCCCCTCCGATAGAATATTTGAAGGAACTGTGATTCACGGGTGTCGATTTGATGGTTTTCGTGGATCAATGTTTAACTTGAAGGTCATGTTTTTTCTTGCAGGATAAATGATTTTCCGTTATTATGTGATGAAGGTCCAAAAGGTGTGTCCCATATTCGAGAATGGTATCAATTTCCAGCAGATGAAGAATGGTCATAAGACCGTGTATTTAGGTTATCGAAAATTCCTCCCGATGAAGTACAAGTTGCGAGGGGACACATTTCATTTTGTTGGTGAGAAAGAGGGTAGGAAGGTGCCTAGACCATTCAATGGGTTATCATCCACAACAAGGTTAAGAAATTGAATGTTGTACTAGGGATTTTCTTTTTTAAAACGCACGTGCATTGACTGATAGACCGTGGAAGAAAATATTTATTTTCTTTGACTTACTGTACTGGGAGAATTTTGAGGTTCGACAATGTTTGGATGTAATGCATATTGAAAATAACGTTTGCGAGAGATTGATTGGCACGTAACTTAACATTCCTGGAAACACGAAGGATAGCTTCAATGCGCGAAAGGATTTTCTAAAGCTCGGTATTCGATCAGATCTAGTCTCGGGGGTGAGAGGGAAGTGAACGTACCTATCTCCTACCCTTACAATTTGTCAGTGGATGAGAGAAGTTGGTATGCGAGTGTATTTAAGGAATGATGGTACCATCCAGCTACTATTCTAATGTTAGTCATTTTGTGAATGATGAATTGCATTTGAATGCCTTGAAATCACTTGATTGTCACGTCCTTATGCAACAAATTTTCCCCGTTGCCATCCGAGACGTTATGAAAGAGGACGTGCGATTTAGCTTTATGCGTTTGTGTTCCTTCTTCAACTCCATTTTCCAGAAGATTATAAGTGGGCAACAGCTTGATGAGTTTGATGGGGAAGGGTTTTTAGTGTTATATCAGTTGGAGAAGTACTTTTTCCCTTCATTTTTTTGATATTATGGTCCACCTCATCATCCATTTGGTTAGAGAAGTTCGAATATGCCATCCCGTTGGAATGCATTGGATGTACCCATTTGAGTGGCACATAAGGGTTTTCAAGGGTTACTAGCACAATCGTAGCCAGCCGGATGCGATCATCGTGGAAAGGTACGTCACCGAGGATGTCACTTTTACTGTACTTAGAACTTGGTTTGAAAGAGATCCGTTCGAGTTCCTAAACAATCGCTTGTTGGTAGGAAGATTAGAAATCCACGTTCAAATGTATACTACATACACTCTTCAACGCTGAGTTGATGAAATTTCATCTTTGTGTTTTACGGAATAGTAACGAACTGCAGTCTATGTTCAAAAATACTTATCACTTTTACAAGAACTCTATCCAGACTGGCCGTTGAATAAAATAGAGTTGGATCATTCTTCAACTTATGTACATTGGTTTTACAATTGATGCATTGTGGAAGAGTTGCCTGGTAAACTTTGTGCTTTTGTAAGGAAACTCAACTCCATCGTAAGGATATACCAAGGGTATAATATAAATGGATTTAGTTATGCAACGGTAGAGAAGTACAACAAGAGCAAGACGTAAAACAGTGGTGTGTACATTGAATCTGAATCGTTGCAGCAGACTAACAAGAAAGATAAGAATCGTGTTGTTGAAATGATGTCATTTTACGAGGTAATTGAGGGTATTTGGGAGTTAGATTATGTTGAGTATAAAGTTTTTGTATTCAAGTGCATGTGGCACAACAAGAAAAATGACCTATTACTTCGCCCCGTTTACCTCAATTTTTTCGTTAACATCAAATAACCGAGGTAAAATTTTTTTACCTCGGTTATTCTTTTTTTTCAAAGTAAAAGATATAATTTACCTTGGTTATAAAAAAACTAGATAAATAATTGTTTTTTTACCTCCGTTATTTTATGAACCGAAGTAAAAGGTTAAAAAATAAAGTAAATAATGTTACTGAATAGAGTGCAACATCACACATGTGGTTTTTAATAGGTGGCCCAATTTCGCTTTAAACGTTGTTTGCACATACATGTGTTGCGATTGACTATCAAAGTCGGAGATATGTAACAGATACATTAAAGTAATGAATTTGACAGTGTTAGAAAAGAATGAAAAAATAAAATGGTGGTTGTGCACTTCTCCCCGCTTTGGCATTTCTTTCTCCTCCCAATATCCGTCATCACAATTAATTTAGGGTTATGTAAAAGGACAATTAGGCACTACAGTAGCTAGCAATCGTTGTACTAGAAACACCCTAGAAATTTGAATTAACTTTCGTACACGTCTAGTACACCCTTTGTTCAATGGTTTTTAATCGTAGAATTATAAAATAGTTTATAAAATCATGCACAATCAAATCACATATATACACAATCAATAATATAATGTTAATAATTAGAAATATAGCAGTCATGAAAATATCCATACAAATAGTACAATAAACTCAATCAGCTCGGACAATGATGACCATGAAGACGATTGGCCCCCCAGCTTCTATCAACTCGAAGAACAAGGTGTCCCCAATGCGTAGGTTGTTTCCCCTAAGGAACTAGCCAAAACCCTTTGGGGAAAGGGTCTTGATCTTACCTTACCCCGAGTAGTTCATACACCACTCTGTCTCATAGTACCTCTGCACTACGGGGTATTCTCAGTCGGAAAGAGTAGTACAACTAGCACGGGATGTACTGAGTCACATAATTATTTAGAAATATGCATATATATACACAATTGTCAAAAATAAAATTTATTTAAAAAGCTTTATTAAAGTAGGGTTTTCCCAAAGTTCTGCTGCTTGAGAGTGCAGTGGAAACGTGGGCTATCAAGAGCCATCATATGATGATCAAGGTCAAATAAAATAGGCTCTAGGTTACTCTGAGTTGTGCTGTGAACTGTACGAAATTAAATTGTATTAGTTGCTATAAAGTCTGAAGATGTGTTAGCTAGTAAATATATATGTAAATTGGTGAAAGTCCTGAA
>JAULKK010016115.1:0-10051 GCA_032355705.1 Rubia peregrina
GTTCTGTGGGAGCCATGTCAGAGGAAAACTCTTCAGGAACCTCAGCTTCAACATCCTCAGCTTCCACACCATCCTGAATAAGAGGTAAGAATCTGTTTCCTGCAGTCTTGGGCTGGGAATAGAAGGAAAACCTTTCATGATAGAAAAGATTTTGTGGGGAGACAGGAATCTTACCTTGATGTATGCAAATATCATCAGAAGCACGAATGGACATTTTGTTTGGGGTGGAACATAAGGTATCATCCAACTGAAATTGCCCTGGAGGCTGAAATGTAGAATGCTGCTGATTGTGAAGCTGAGCGGACTGTTGTAGGGCAGTTACTACTTCATTTTCCACTGGACAAATTGCAGGCTCAAGGTCAATCTCAGCTGTCTGGGAAGTTTCATAGTTTGTGGATTTGGAACCATGAGGAATTGTTACTTCATGAAGAACATCCACGGGTGACTTAAGAGTAGGATGAGTTTGCAACTCAGGCAAGGTGCCGTGGAAATATTTTGAGGCTTTTTGAGAAAAAAATTTGGAAGAGGAAACCAATGTTTGATTTTTTTTTATCCTTTTGTGAGATCCCAGAGGGTCCATCCCTATCCATATGGGGGGAAGATGTTCTTTTTGCTGCCTTGGGAGAGAGCTTATTCTGGGGAATAGACATAGTAGTAGGAAGCCTATTGGTATTAGAATGCTTTGAAGATGGGGGATGCTTATTAGCAGTTGGATAAGAGTTCATATGCCTAGTTTTTGCATGCCTCATTTCAGGGTGTAGTACTCTACAATCATTCAACTCATGACCTAGCCTTCTACAGTGATTATAGTAAGAGGGCAACTGATCATATTCTATCTGGAAATCAGCAGCATCTCTTGCACATATTAGTACACATATTTAATATTCCTAGTAATTCATATTAGTAGACGTATTTAATGATAAACCTAACTTACTATCTAAAATTTTAGGATCAATTGATTAGCCATGTTTTAAGGAGCTACAATTACTAATGGGGATACGATGCAGAAGCTATTCCCGGGGTAAGATATCATTTGTGATGGTAAAATACGTGCAAAATTGGATAATCTCTTATCCTCGAGTACGTCTATTTGTGTTTAACTTCAATATTATATTGTCGTGGTAATATTTATATGATGTATAATGTTGTTTCAAGAAGGCGATAACTTAAATGAAGTAGTTCTAGGGGGGAATTGTTACCCAATATTCGCGACTACAGATGTGTTTCGTACTCCGAATGAAGCTTATTTTTACCTACAACAGATTGGTTGTTGTGTAGGATTTGAAATGGTAATGTCTTTGTATAAGAAAAAGAATGGGTCCCAAAGGATATTTTGTATCTGCAACCAGCCCAGAATAATTATGTTATCGATATGAGCGCTTTTATTTGTCCGAAGAAGTAACACATTTACAAAAAGTCATGATTAACCCCTATGATTTGTATGCAAGAGATTACTATAGAGGAGAGGTTGATCATTATACCATGTCATGATCCTCGATGAGGGACACACAACCACCAATTCTCAGTTTCCGCTAAGAGGAATAGACAGAGTATTGGGCTTCATGCTGAGGTGAAACAAATGATAAGAGACTTGACACATGTCGAGAAACCACCTAGGCACATCAACGTGAGCTTAAGAATTAACCATTAGGCACATATATAATGATATACCGGCTTACGGTAAGGAAAGGTGAGACAGGCGCAATACAAGTGAGAATTGTTTGGACCTAGCTGTCTCCCATGGGTATGTTATAAGTCACCTTGCAACCCTTGATGGTAATTTGACCCATTTATTTTTGGCTTATCCTGAAGCTTTTGTGGCATTTCATCAACGTACATGACAAATCGATACAATATTGCGCTTCGTTGAGATGGTTGGCATGTCTCTGTGTAACCTAAATTTCTTGATCGACTATGCCACTATCGTCGAAGAAATGGCTGATACTTATGAGTAGGTGCTACACACATTAAGAAACTTTCTTGTTGATGGACCATTCTCTGAGCTGATAGTCATGGATCGTGAGTTGCAATTGATTAGGCCGATTCAAGTTGTATTTCCGGACTCGAAGCATTTTCTTTGTACTTACCACATAAACAGGGATGTGTAGGCGCGTGTTACCATGTTAATAGAAGAGGAACGGGCATCCTTAAAAAGTGGCGCATGGTCACGGATTTGCAATGCCTCAACTATTGACACTTACAACATGGCATTGAAAAATTTGAGGGCGGGTTGCTCTTGGAACGAAGATGTTATTAGTTATGTTGAGACAACCTGGCTCAACCCCCATAAGGAGAAGTTTGTTTGGGCACGGACAAATAAAGTGCTTCATTTTGGAAACACAATTACGTAACGTGTCAAAAGCGCACATTCGACAAATTGTGGTTACAAACATCTACCGGTTCCCTAAATAAAATATGGAGGCATGTCTCTCTACACATTACCAGCCAGATTACAAAGATCAATGACAGCCTAAAAAATCAAGGATATGTACTAGTAGACTGCATAGTAGAGTTATTTTCAACAACTTGTTCAATAATGTTTCAAATATTACTTGGAGAAATTCAAGAATAAACAAACAAGGATCGAAAAACTTTGAGCATAGGTGTATGCATATTGTGGTTTTGTGTTCCATTTGATGCATAGAATCCCATGTGCATGTGGCATGCAGAGGGAAATTGATGAGAACCTCCTTTTGTATTTGGAAAAAATTAATCCACTACTCAAGACACTGGTAATGGGTGATGGATTGCGCACTACATAAAAATTTCCTGGGGTGATCAGGACCAAGCATCACTAAACAGTCAAGTGGAGAAGCAGGCCACTAGTGAACCATTGGTCTATCACAGGGTTGCTAGCTATATAGAGGATTAGTTGATCTGAATAATGTTACGAGCACACGAAGTAGACCAAGCGAGCAGGTTCTGTGGTCAATATCCACTCAACGGGCACAGAGCTACCACATGCACGTGAACAAGAGGTATAGGACATCTAATAGCAAGCATAGTTCGAGGTCTCCAGGTCGTGGTTCAGCGGGTTGGGGGATCCGACCGGGTAAATCTACCAGCTATTCTCATGAACAAGAAATTCATTTTTCTTTGCATCTATATATGCGGCTCTGTAACCCTTTACACTAGAGTTTTTTTAAAAAAGTTTTATCATTACAACAGAACCTTTATGTTCTTAAAGTCACGTTTTTGCTTCTCATGTTGGCTTCGTCTTCAAGCCGCGAATTCACCATTTTTTTACTTCCTATTTTCCGTCATCTCCATGGCAGATTTTTCCAGCTCGTTGTTGTTGTTCCAATTCAACACCCTTATTATCCACCTTACTTTATCCAATTTCATCTCATGGTAGATGCAGGTTCGTCACATCCTCCAATCTCAAAGGTTGTTTGGCTACCCAAAAAAAATGAGAGAATGCTCAATGGCCTTTTTGATAGAGATCTTACAACTTATATAGACAAGATTTTAATCCATCACAATCTTAATATCAACCTCCATTTACACCCCATTAATCCTCTAATTTCATCTCCACTGCATCCTTAATCCCAACCCTCCTTTAAATTCGCAGCCCTCATTTCACTAGTGCAAAGAACCCATATCAATGATGGTTATTTGTATCTTAGACAGGGATTTTGAACCGTCATCTCTAGTTGAGTCATGCATCCATAGTGACAATGCACTACACTTTTTTAACCTGTCGTAAATGCAGTCCCGAATTCAAAACTACTTTTCTGGGGGGAATTAAAGATAGAGCTTCTTAGCTGCTCTTCTCCTACAACGAACCCCTTCACCAATTCACTAAAAACTTCAATTCAACACCAGAATAAATCAATAAATATTACAATACACATCTGCATAAGAACCCACCGAACCATTATCATTACCATTAACATCAAAATAGTCAATATCACTATCAAACACAAACATTCTCATATCTATACTTTTATTCCTATTGGGCTACATGAAATCGGGTTACTTGAACCCTAAAATTTACATCTTTGATGTTGGCGAAAGGTTTGAACAATCAATTAGAATCCTTCACTAGCTATATGCGGTGGATCTGGAACGTTGGTGGCAAGCTCAGAGGCTAGAACATGAGTGGCGAGCCGGAGCTAGGAGCATTGATGGTGAGTTGGGAAGCTTTGGTTTGTGGCACTAGTTGAGGGATTGAAGGAATAAACATTCAGAAAAATCGAATTCATGAAGGAAAGGAAGATTCGTGAAGATAAGAAATAATTAATTGTGAAGGAAAGGAAGAATTGTTAGGGAGGAAGAGAAAAGGAAATAAATGTGTGTTGGGTTATTAATGTTCTTGCACGGAATAATGTAGCTTGTATTCACCCCAAAAACCAAAAGCAAATAGAATTAGTACTATTGAAATTAAATCATCGTCTTTTGAATTTTACATCTGAAATCAATGTTTTGAATTCAGTACCCACATTTAATGGGAGTTTGAGTAATTTTATATGGAACTGCCGTCTAATGCAGCCGTTAGTGGTCATTATCCCACCAGTGTTTACATCAATATCAACCCCCTCATTTACCACTAACATTCCTTGCTGGGTTTATCAAGTGTCCTCTCGCACTGAAGGCTCGCTCATACACCATTGCATGACCACTCCAGATTGTGTCGTTATTGTTAGAGCTATTGTATATGAGAAGTGGATTCATGAGGACCAACAATTCACAGGCTTTTTGTTTTCGACCTTCACCAAAGAGGCTATGATCAAGGTGGTTGGATGTCGCACTTCTCGTGATATTTGATACACTCTTCATACGGCTTATCGGAATTATTTTGCCTTGAAAGTTACATAATTCAAGGATCAACTTCATACCATTTTTCATGGTTCATGAATGGTTCATGAAATCGATCTCAAGTTGCATCCCATTTTTGAAAAATTAGCATTTCTCAGTTCTTAGGTGGATTATGGTGATCGGGTTATCACCTTCTCATTATAAGGGTTATCGTTGCCTTGACCCTACTACTAAGGTCTACATTACCCGCCATGCTACTAGTGGTACTTCCACTGAGCATTCCTGCATTTTTTTTATCCTACTAAGACATTTTCCCCAACTCCGACACCTCTTTTGCCAGCTTCGTGCTCTAATATAATGACTCGACTTCGGTCCCCTATGTAGCTGTCAACCTGCCGCCCTATCCCACTCCATTAACTTCTTTCCATACTTTTCCCCCGATCCTACACCCAATGCTCCACCCCTAACATTATCATATAACTTGTTACTCTCATGATATGAATCTCCTTGTGAAAACTCTAAATTACCAAATTTTATATTTTTGACTAAATGAGGGATTTTGCAAACCCTAGTATAGCCGCACAAACTTATCAAAACTAGCTTTCAGGATATTGAAAAAATTGATATTTATGAAGCTAACTAGCCCACAGGATTAGTTCACAAATCGAATGTATTGACACTTAATTAACCCACAGGATTAAGTAACAATAAACATAGCTCGCAAGCACTGAGAATGATCTCAATATTTTGAATATATGATTGATAAAAAGAGGTATGGAGGGTGTCGGCCATACCCCACTATTTATAGGGATAATCTCGCCCAAAAACCCTAATTACAATTGGAAACTGAATCAACGTATGGAAGCTTTAAGAAGCTAAAACTATATTTAACTACAACTCCTAAAATAAATGGTAATCTACTCGAATTCTTCTCTGAGTAACATTGAAGAATATTACCTTATTCAATTTTACCAAATCTAAGTCTAATCAGAATATAACTCATTTTTGAAACCCAAATGGACTGGGTAAAAAATTAGCTCTTCAAAAGCCCACATGGCCGAGCTATGGATCAAAATAAAATAATGCTTCAATAGTTTACAAATATCACACTACCTCGTTAAAAATCCGGTAGGGAAAAAGATTATAGTTTTCATCATGATGTCTTCAGTTAATCGACAACCTTGAATAATTAATCCAAGTCATAGCCAATTTATTCTCTAGTTCTTCATCTTGAAGCTGATCTATCAAAGCACTCAATGCCGCATCTCTAACCTTCATTCTTGACCTTGTCATCAGTCCAGCCATGTCACTTAGAGGATCCTGAACATAACCCTTGAATGTTTAATCATGTTGTGGAATGTCTTCATTTATGGTGGTAGTCATCTTGGCATCTCCATCATTCCCTCCATGGTCGAAAGGTTTCACCCTCGAAATTGAATAATTTTCAAAGGTAAATGGAGATAAATCAGCAACATTGAATGTAGTACTAACACCATAATCGACTGGTGGATCAATCTTGTATGCATTGTCATTCACATGCACCAGCACTTTAAAAGGACAATCACCACGCGGACTTAGTTTAAATTTCCAAGCATTCGGAAACCTCTCCTTCTGAAAATGCAACCAAGCCCTCCTTGAATTGTACAAATTGGCACCTCTGATTGGCGTAATCAGCATTTTGAGCATTCTTCCTTTCAATCTTCAATCGCACCTTCTCTTGCAATCGCTTCACAAAATTAGCCTTCTTTTCTTCATACAAATTTTGCACCTATTTAAATTCAAAGGAATAAAATCAAGAGGTTTATTTGGTAAACATCTATGAATAATCTCAAATGGAGGTAAAGTGGTAGAATGAACAGTGCGATTATAAGCAAACTCTGTAATCAGATTGCACGCTTCCCAATTTTTCAAATTTTCCTGAACTAGGGCACTCAGAAGAGCTCCTAATATGCGATTTGTGACCTCTGTCTATTCATCAGTTTACGAATGACTTTCCGTAGAAAATAGCAATTTCATCCCTAATTTGCGCCGTAAGGTATTCCAAAACTAGGGGAAAATTTGGCATATTTGTCTGATACTATGGATGAAGGAATCCCATGTAGTCGGATTACTTCCTTTAAAAATAAATCCAAGACATGGTTTTCGTCATTTGTCTTCCTACAAGGAATAAAATTTACAATCTTCGAAAATCAATCAATAACCACAAAGATAGAATCATTACCTGATTGGAATCGTGGTTATTCGAGAACAAAATCCATAGAAATATGAACCCCAGGGATGTGTAAGAACAGGTAAAGAAGTATACAAACCGTGAGGTTTAGTCTTAGACTTCGCCTTCAAGCAATAAATACAATTCCTACAAATCCTATTAACAGACATTTCCATTTTCGGCCAGAAAAAGTGTTCTCTCAACAAATTATAAATTATTTTGCACCAAAATGTCCCATTAAACCACCTAAATGATCTTCTCAAACAAGTAATTCACACATAGAACATTGAGGAACACATAACCTATTATTCATAAACAAGAAACCATCATGCCGAAAAAACTTATCATAAGCACCATTTTTGCATGTAGCATAAACAGATGAAAAATTAGGATTAGTAGCATATAATTCTCGCACGAATGAAAAACCTAACATAATGCATTCCAATCATGTAAGTATAACATGTCTACGACTCAAAGCATTAGCAACAACATTCTCTTTACCCTTCTTGTATCGCAACACATAAGGAAACGATTCAATAAAACTCGACCATTTAGCATGAACCTTATTCAACTTCATCTGGCTCTTATTCAAATATTTCAACGACTCGTGATCACTATGGAAAACAAATTCTTTATGAAATAATTAATGTTTCCAAGTCTCTAATGTACGTACAATTGCATAGAATTCTTTATCATACACAAGATAATTCAAAGCACAACCCTTTAGCTTTTCACTAAAGTAAGCTATAGGTTGATTCTCTTGCATCAAAACAACACCAATACCAACACTAGAAGCATCACAATGAATCTAAAAAGTACCGTTAAACTCAGGTGAAACAATAATAAGAGCATTACATAATTGTACTTTCAATTCATTAAATGCATTCTCTTGATCATCACCCAAAGGTGCAGCAATAGAGAAAAAATGATTCACAGACCTTTTATAAAAAGAAGCTAAACCATGAAAAGAATATACCCGATTGGTGTTAGTAGGTCTCGGCCAAGTCTTAATAGCCTCAATTTTGGTTTCTTCAACTCCTATGACCTCCTTAGAGACTACAAAACTGAGAAATACCACTTCGGAAGCGTAAAAAAGGTACTTCTTGATGTTTTCACACAAACAAGACTCACGGAGTGCAACAAGAACCATGTTAACATGCTCAATATGATCACCCGTTGATTTAGAATAGATCAATATATCGTGAAAATAAACCACAACAAATCGACCAATAAAATTTCTGAAGACATGATTCATCAGGCGCATAAAAGTACTTTGTGCATTGGTTAATCCGAAAGGCATAACATCCCATTCATATAACCCAAACTTAGTTTTGAATGCAGTTTTTCATTCATCCCATTCATTTATTCGAATATGATGATATTCCAGTGTCAAATCAAACTTAGTATATATCACATATCCAAGCAAATCTTGAAGCATATAATCTAACCTAAGGATAGGCGATATTTAATGGTTATCTTGTTAATAGCATGAAAATCTATACATATTCACCAAGCTTTATCTTTTTTAGGAACTAAAAATGAAAGGCCCAACACAAGGACTTAAAGATTCGTTCACATAACTTATTTGAAGTAACTCATCGACATGTCGTTGTAGTTCATTTGTCTCCTCAGGGTTTGCTTTGTAAACTGGTCGATTAGGTATAATTGAACCTAGAATCAAGTAAATTTTATGTTCAATGCCTTCCAATGGTGG
The DNA here is from genome assembly GCA_032355705.1 of Rubia peregrina. Classification (NCBI taxonomy): domain Eukaryota; kingdom Viridiplantae; phylum Streptophyta; class Magnoliopsida; order Gentianales; family Rubiaceae; genus Rubia; species Rubia peregrina. The sequence goes on from JAULKK010016115.1 coordinate 8,682, forward strand.
TAAACCGTGGGACAAGGCTTCCGGAAAGACATCCTCAAATTCATGCAATATCTCAGCAAACCGTGGAGAAACATGCACCGGTATATCCTTAGTGGAAAAATAACTCTCTTTAAAATGTAAATTAATACATGAGAGTGATTATAAAAAGCATGATTCACGTCCCTAATAGATGCATAAAATGATTTGCCAGACTCAATTGGCAATTCACGTTTCATCATAAAAATTGATGGCAAGGGACTAAGATGTGAAAATAAAACCTTTTGCAACTTTTAAGAATCATTCGAAATCTTACCTGACTTACCTGGACCGGCCACCCCTAATTTTTGGTCAAACATTTTAGGGGTTTTGCCTCCATTTTTTCTCTTTTGCCTGATCACGTTCCAACCATAGCTAGGGTTTTGGCCGGCCACTTCTAGCTCAGTCGCAAACTTTTCTTTTTCAATTTTCATGCGTCTCTGTGCCTTAAGGACTTCCACTAGTGACAATGGAGTCAATGTATACCTGGTTCTATCCTTAACCACAGTTATTTTGTTAGTGTAACCTTCATGTATAGATTTACAATCAAACTTTCATGGTCACCCTAATAAAATATGACTAGCTTCCATAGGTATAACATCAAATAAGATAGAATCATGATATTTTCTTATCTTAAAATTAACCATGCATTGTTTATTAAACCTAATCTCTCCTCTACCATTTAACCAAATAAGTTTATAAGGAGATGGATGAGTAGTAACAGGAAAGGATAGTGATTTAACAAGAAGATTGGAAACAGTATTAGCACAAGATCCTCCATCAATAATCAGTAACCATTCTTATCTTTCACAAGGCAACGAGTATGAAAATATTAATTATTTGTACCTGGGTTTTGGCCATTTGAGAATTTATAACTCTCAATGATACGAAGTTACCTTGTGTTTCCAAACCTTGTTCACCTTGATCATTTACGATGACCTCTTCATCTACCTGTTCTTCTCCAATCTCGTAAAGAGGTGGCTTATCAGCATATGCATCTTCTTCATCTCCTTCCTCAATGGTTTCTAACACTTGAGAATGAGGACACTTACTTTGAACATGTCCTCTCTCCTTACAATGAAAGCAAGTAGGAGTGTTAATTAAAACCGAATTTGATGAGGATATAGGGGACTTACCTGAGTTCCTCGAAGACTGTTGGTTTGAAGTATGGGGCACCGTTCTTCTATCAGATGAAATGTGAGTCAAATTAGAGTAAGTTTATTATTGATCAATAATATGACACTATATCTGGAAAAGAAACAAAAGACTCTTTTTATTTTTTTTTGTATAAGGTGTAGTCAAGAAATAAATAACAATTCAAAATCACAGAATCAAAGAAAGATAAAGAAATGAAA
>JAULKK010016126.1:0-10051 GCA_032355705.1 Rubia peregrina
TTATCTCCATTTACCTTTGAAGACGATTCAGTTTCGAGGGCGAAACCTTTCGACCACGGAGGGAATGATGGAGATCAGGACACGACTACCATTATAAATGAAGACATTCCACATCTTCATCAAACATTCAAAGGTTATGTTCGTGATCCTCTAAGTGGCGTGGCTGAACCTATGACAAGGTCAAGAATGAAGCTTACAGATGCTGTATTGAATGGTTTGATTAATCGCCTTCATGATGAAGAACTTAAAAAAGAAGCTGGCAAGTACTTGGATTACTTATTCAAGTTTGTCGATTAATTGAAGACATTATGAAGAACACTATACTCCTTTTCTCATTGGGGTTTTTAATGAGGTAGTGTGATCATTGTAATAATTTAATTTGGTTTTTGGACTGTGAAGAATTCGGCCATGTGGGCCTTAGGAGAGCAGCTCAAGATTTACAGTCCATCAGGATTTAGTTTATTCAGTTTTATTCTGATTAGAATTAGATTTGGTAAGATTCACACGAAGATTCATATCAGTAGTTTAGGTATATAAAGTACATGAGTAAGAGTAATATCTCCAAAAAACAATGAACCGTATTGTGCAGCAGATAACAAAGATCCATCAGGCAGTAGAACGTTAATAGAATAGGTAGCAGAAGTAATGTCAATCAAAGAACCTTTGTCACCAGTCATGTGGTATGAGGCTCCCGAATCGAGAATCCAGGGTAAAATAGTTTTACCTGACCCATTGTCAGAAGGGTAATTTAATTGATTAAACAAATTACAGGCCGTACTCTATTGGTCGTCAGACAGAGAAGGGCTAAAATCAAATTGAGCAGGGGATGCATAGGGCGCAACCATAACACAAATTATTTAGATATATGAAAAATAAGAAGAATAATAAAATTACTGGACCGACAACAAAATAGCGCCAAGTGAAGCAGGCGCGTGGTTACACGTACAGAGAGTGAGGCGTGCATCTGTGATGGTGCGTGGAAAATAAGAGCTTTTGGAAGGGGAGCACGTCTTCTGTCAAGCGCGCGTGAATTCATGCACTTATGGAAGGCCCGGTCTCGCACGTGGATCTCACTCGTGCCTGGTCCACCGGATACACCTTGCGATCGTCGGCGAACAATGTAAAGAAGACTCACCATCGGAGAAGCAAGTGTTGAAAAATGTTGGTTAAAAGGTTGAAATTCATCAACTCTTGGGTATCATTTTGAGTGGGACCCGAACAGATTTAGGGTCGGTGGATGCGGGTACTATAATATTGACTACTTAAACTCTCAAAACGGATCAAGGGTAAATGAGATATGGATGTCCGAAATATCACACTTGAAAGAGAAAATGTGGGCTGAAATTGGCCCAGGTATATTTTCTCTAGACTGTCTAAAACGCACATGGACTGCGTGGAAGTCTCTAGAAGGCCCAACCGCATAATATATATATGGGATTGCTTATGTGTAATTCTTAAGAGATAAGAATGAAATACTTCCATATTTTTTGAGATATCTTGTTGTAAATGAATACGCGATTTACCATGTTTAATACGATGAAGAATATTGAGCGAATAATTCTTCCATTTCCAGCATATTTGATTCGAGTATTCTTGGAATGTTCTCGGATTTGATGTGTTAGTGATTGGAGAATATTTTTTCTCTAATTACAGAAAATCAGAATATCACGTTTCCATGATTATGGTCTCTTAGAGTATAAATAGAGCCTCTAAGTCAATCATGGATCTCGCACCATTTCTCAAATCCCTTCATATTCTAAACTTGAGTCTTCCTTCTGTCTTTCTCAAAGTTTCTATCTGTTGCTCTGTCGAGGTGATAGTCCTTCAGGCTTTGCGTGAATCCAAGATAACTCTTACATGTTAATTGTTACATTCGATGGTTTTATCCTAGGGAACGATATCCACGATGAGACTTATTCGTTTCAAGGGTAGCGAGTTTACTCGTGACTCCATCACTTCGTTATTACTTGAAACTTGATTTATTTATTGCTAATATATCGCATGTATGCTTTAATTATTCGTAATTTAAACTTTCCGATTGTATGCTTGAATATTAAATAAAAGTTTATTATTCTTGCATATGTAAATTGCTCGTTCAATTATTATTATTTAATTTTTGCATGATAAAATCAATATATGTCCAACAGAAAGCAAGGCTAGCGGCGAAGAAGCAGCTCGTCGGGACAGCAGCAGAACACCGGCAGAAAATGAAGCAAGGCTAGGGCCGGTGATCGGCGGTGAGAAAGTAAGTCTTCAGCAAAAAACTAAGGCTCAGCGGAACACCGGTGATTGGCAGCGGAAATTGATCGGCGGTGGAGGCGATAAACCAACGACCCTAACAAATTCTTTTGCGGCAGAAAATTTTGGAAGGAAAATATAGGGTTTTAGGTTTTAGGATTTTGGCTCTATACCATGTAGAAAATAAAGGTTATAATGTGTGTTTGTATTCATATTCTGAATTACATTATATAGTAGTACAAAAGAGCTAAACTCACCTAGAAAATGAATTCTAATCTAATGACAGTTACCAATAATATACACCTCCGGTTGAGAGGCGTTGAGAGATTTCATTTTAGGGAGAAGTGGAAACGAAACCGTCTTAGAGTTTTCTTGACAATCTAGTCTATTCTGACAATTATCTTTAAAAAAAGAAAATTAAAGAACGAAGAAATACCATGTAGTGTTGATTGAAACAAAATTGATCACCAACACATAACACTAGTATAGGCTATAGCACACATCTCATGTCTAAGGGTAGTGGCAGGGGTCCCTTGTGCGCACCGAGTATGACCGGCCAATGATCCTGTCGCTGGGCTATCGTGAATTTACCTCCTCCACCAAGGCCTGTGGTGTCAGACAGGTAGGGGCGCTGCGAGCGTCATCGCCTTTTGCTCCAATAGTATAGCACACATCTCATGTCTATCGAGAGTTAAATGATCATGAAGTCCTCGGTTGCATCTTCATGCAAGTTGACCCATGCTTCCATGCCATCTCCGGATCTAGTTCCCATCAAGATAACAAGATTTTTGAACGGAAGTGTGGTGGTGCTCACCCAAGCAGGCCTCCCCCAACCATAGTCGACTTCGTACACCGGAAACCTCCACCAGCTGCTAAAATTGCACATCTCAACCTCTCCCTTCGAGAGTGCCACATCGCTGTTGATATCCTTCATATACTCGTCCCCACTTTGTATTTTCTTAACATAGTCTCCATCAATCTTCCTTATTGCATCCCTCAACCCACCAACCAGTTCGTCATGACCAGCAGCTACTGCTATACTGTGCCTCCATACGTTCCCGAAGGTATGATTTGGAAGAGGTGGATCCATTCTTGGCCTCAAGTTCACTGCGTGGATCGCGCCGATCAATTTCTTGGAGCCCTTAGCTCTGGCCGAGTCTATGAAACGTCTCAAGAAAAACGAGGAAACAGCCTCCACACGGGTGGGATCCCTCAATCGAGGGGAGGATTCTGCTAGCTTCAGATTTGCCAACTTTTCCTTGTCGAACACGAAGCGTTTGGTGACGATCTTTTCTATCGATAACATCCCCGTGGATGGCTGGAACATGGACAAGTTCTTAGTGGGGAACAAATCAACGAGATCGAATCGGGGTGAAATGTTTTTTTCAGCTTCACCACCATGATCATCACCTCGACAGACTGCTGCCCAGGAGTTCATGAAATTGACCATAGAGGTTCCATCCGCTATCTTGTGAGATATTTGGACAGCCAAAGCTATTCCTCCACAATCGAAAACATTCATTTGTACGGCTAAAAGGAGAGTGTCTGCCTCCACCATACTGTAGTCGCAGCCGGAGGGCCCAAGAGGTAGATACTGTTTGAGTTCATCCATGGTTGGATCTTTGATGACCTCCATCAGATTGGCATGAATGTTAGCCTCAACGAATAAAGCTCCCGAATCGTTGCAATCGATGGTGTAGTTTTCTATGCAAAGTCTCCCAGCCAAAGGATAAAATCGAGTAAGAACCTTTGATAAAGATTGCTTCAGTGATTTGTGGATTTGAAGGCGATCTCTGATATTTGAACCGGAAAGTGGGTAAAAGAAAACCAGAGGGGTGTAGATTGGTGGTGCAAGTTGGTCGAGGAAGGATAGTTTAAGGTTTCGAGGGTGATGAGGTGTTGGAGATGATGGTTTGATCATCTGTTTCAATGTTATTTTCACATCGGTAACCATTTTTTCTGAGCTTTTTGGTTAACACTCTTACGTGTGTAAATATGAAGAATATTGGCTTAGCTTCAAAAAAGGGTGTGGTGGAGGAACCCTGGTGCTCTTTAATTTATAAGGAAATTAGAGTAGTGCGTTTACTCTCTCAGTCTCAGTTAAATTTGCACTGTAATCATTATTATGATATTCAAGAAATACGTTTGATTTTTAATATGTTGACCTGATAAATAAAAAATTATCTTTAAAAACTATTTATTATGACAAATTGAACAATGTCATATATGATAATATTGTTCATAAATCTATTCAAATATGCGATCAAAATTTAATAGAGAATAGTGTTAAAAAAGTAGAAGTGCAAATAGAGATGAAAACGGCGCTAGAAGGTGGAGTAGTAATGATTTCAATGCATCCATAATTCAACTTCAGCCTACTAATAAATAGCATTAAATGTATAAAATCAGTTTACTTAATTCTCCTTCCACTTTTTATTCCAATTGGGTAGTAATTCTCACACAACTATTTTTATGTGGGCTTTTAAAAATATGTAGGCTCCGATTTTTTTAAAATGTCAACTATAAATTAAAATTAAATTTACTCTTAATTTGTTCTGTTTAATTACAATTTGTAGCTGACATTTACTCATTTTTAATCCCCACCCTTACACTTAAATTAAAGTCTTACATAAAAAACTGCTATACATAACATGATAATTATACGCAAGCATTTGATGTATAGAATGCATGCGTTAATCAAATAAAAATCTTATTCGAACAGTGTATCGATTAGAGCACATGTTACTCATTAAGTTTTGTTTTTTATTTTTCACAAATTGATAAATTAGATTTTTTTGGCCGCATAGTTTAATTATAGATGAATATATTAATACGTATGAACTAAGATGAAGTCATGATATTAATAATTACTTTTAGCCCGCTAACCTGGATATTTATAAATTTATATCGTATTTTTTAATTACTTGAAATTAAAGTAAAGAATTATGTTACAAATTTCATCATAAAACAATTTTTAAGAAAATAAAATATGTGAATGAAATATTTATAACAAGACACTAATAAACATTTAAATATAATAAATCAGATCCACTATATAACTACTTCTTAATTCCATTACAGAATTAACTTTCTAATATTTAATTTGGATAAAGCTCTTCTGCAAGTTGATATGATAGAATCTTTTAATGTTAACAATCAATATTTGTGAGTTTGTACATTAACAAAAAAAATTGTATTTTAGGGAATGGTGAACGAGGTTTCACTCACCAAAATAAATCTGCAAACTCTAATTATGAAATTAGTATTGTGGTAAGTAGAGTAAAAAAAAAGAAAAAAAAAGTGGTAAGTAGAGTCGATCCCACGAGAAATAGAGCAATAACTATAAAAATTACCTACTAATATAGAATAAATTTGGTGTAGCCACGACGCCTTAATTTTCAAGAATATATATCTAAACTAATAATGCAAACTAAATAAAATAATAAAAAATAAAATAAAATAAAAACTAACAATATAAAATTTAGAAAATATTTAATGAATGTAATCAGATTGAAATAACTCACATTAGTTAAACATCGATCATAGGCGCAAAGATAAATCAATTCATATGTATCTATCAGTTTATGATGACAAGTATTTGCTGAACCCTCCCAATTCTTTCTTACTTTGTCGACAATTGACCAATTATAATTAATCAATTATTTTTCTTATCAAGATGCCCTCGGAAAGTATTCACTAAACCAAATACACACCTCGATAGCCTTAAGAATGAAAATAACCTGATATAGGAATTACCCAAGTATTCGCAAGTAGTAACACACACTTAATTGTTCCCCATCTTGCTATTAAAGTCTTAGCTAGATAGCTATTTTTCAGAAGAACTCGCTACTTACTAACCTTTTCCAATGATTACGTATTGGTGGAATTAGATAGCAATATTCCAATAATATTCAAATTGATCATACTAAAACATATCAAGAATAAATTAAACCAAGAACAATAAAAAAACACATAAGAATCAATTATAAAACAATTAGGCCTCACAATTCATAAACTAATGCTTGTTATTCCATGTCGATATATAAATTAGCTACTCATAATGATTAAATAAACAAAAAAATAATTAATATAAACAGTAAACATAATTGGTAGAATAAATCGAAAATGAAATTAATCAAATAATGCAAACCAGGAAATTTGGATGCTTGATCAAAGTTGCGCACTGATCTTCTGCTGATGAAACCAAATAATTCCTAACAATAAGAAATCCAAACTAACTAAACCTAAATAATGTATGTCCTTCGTTTCCGCACGCTATCGTATATATATGTGATACGCGAGTTACAAAAACTCAATCCAGACCAAATTCGGACTCTTTCCGAATAAAATATATTCTATTCTAATTCTAATTAACTAATTTCTAAAATTAAGGAATTTTCAATTGGAAAGAAATAATACAATCCTTATCAATATGGGAAGTGAATATTTTTAATTCTTCAAATCCAAATCTCTTCAATAATTCAATTTTCACTCCATAACATTAGCAATTCTGCTTTTGCCACCCTTTCTTCATCCCTGGAATAATTTCTTATAAAATAAGAACATTTTTCATTGGACAAAATCGCCTCATTAAAAACTTTAACCTAGAAAACCCAGTGGAAAACACTGTTGTTTAATGGAAAAATAGTATAATGTATAGCTCCTCTTAATTCTTCACAATCCATGAATTCCTGCACCAAAACACCTATAAGTGTAAATTATATCTCAATAAAACCATAATGATCCCACAAAATATGAACACAATATAACACACATCACATAGTGATTCTCCATTCTAATGCCCTAGAGTGAGTTTTTGCTATTGCTACCTCTACCAACCCCTCATCACGTCATTGTCATCTGCAGCCATCTCAGCATGTATTTCGTTTTCCAATGGTGGAACTTCTTCACGGGTCCTTTTACGAGACACATTACAACATAAAAAAGTTCATATTGATCATTTAGGAATGTAATTGCAAATTTAAAAATCATACAACTAATCATTATTTTATTTCAAACCCAAGCAACAAAAAATCACCATTACACATGTAAAAATGAGAGGAAAAATAAAAATGCTACAAAAGAGACTAGAACAATAGAATTAAAAATTCCACTTTGAAAATTTGATGCATAAACCACGGCGGTGAAGATATGAAATGGATTTTACCTTGAAAATGATGACCTCCCAAGGAAACACTAGTAACACAAACCCTATCCCAATTCTCCCTATTTGTCAGAGAAGTTGTGGGAATGAGGAACATTGTGTGTAGGATCTAGGGGTTCGCTAGATTTGGATAACCCATTTCAAAAACTTGAGCTTGATTGATGAGGAATAAATGGAATAGGGGAGTGGAAAGGGTTTTGGCTGGAAAAAAAGAGGGAACTCACACTAAGATAATGGCATTAGTGTTTGTTTGAAACAGACTTTAATGCCCTGTTTTTGCATTGGCCTGTAAATTTATTTCCTAGCTTGGAACCAGGCTACGAGGAGCTTACAAACTAGTTCCGAACTCAGAACTGGTGTTCTATATTCTAAAAAAGGTGTTTCAAAATTGTTTCAAAACCCCAATTTGAAGAGCCTTAAAAAGATCCAAATTCTCCATTCCAATTCAACATCTGTTCAATTGAGTGGCAATGAAAAGGAGCCATGGTGCTAGGGCTGAGTTATCCTCATCCCGTAAGTTGATCGAAATGTGCCGTATTTTGAAAACTTCACACACTTATTAATTCGTAGTCACTACATTGAAGCTTTTATTCAAAATTTTCATGTTTATTTGTTAGGCCGCATGAGATCTTTGAACACCACAATTAGTACGTACATGGCGTGATTATGAGTGGATATTAGTGGCTCTAATGGGGAGGTCGCAGCAGCGGAAACTAGCCACGCTAAGTTCATTGCTTCTTCAAGCATCCACGTTGACCCCCTAGATGAGTTCAACATGCCTAACTTCAAGTCCTTGTACTCTGGTGAGGATGAAGATTATAAAGATGGAGATGATGAAGATGGGGATGATGACGAGGATGGGGGTGGAAACAACAATGATGAGACTGACCCCGAGATTGAATAAATGTTTGAGGGCGATGGGAATGAGAACTAGTCTATTTACTTAGCATAGAATATTTTGGAAAACAACACATTTGTATTTTATGAGTTTTTAGTTGTTTTAACATAACTTTCAAATATGTTGAATCTATAATGAGACATGTTATGAATTTAATTGTTATTTTCTTTCTGTTCTAAATGACTGCTTTCGCTAATTTGTAAGGCCAGGAGAATTGCCATTGTTTCTTTCAAAAAATTTAATAGTGACAACTAACAGTTTTGGTTTTTTATACCACAATGTCCAAATTACTTTTGAGTTCGGATTACGTCCCTACTATATAAATTTGGCCCAAATTGAGTTCCGATTCGGAACATCGTCTGACTGTTATGTTTAAGGGACGAATTACTTAGTTGCGAGATCGTACCTCAAGTTTCGAGCTCGAGTAGCATGTTTGTTCCCTCTGTGAACAAAAACGCGTCCATTAATTTTGTTGTCTTATATTAGTTCCGAGTTTTGAACCAAGAAATTGGATCTTTGTTAATATGGCCCAAATACAGTTCCAAATCCGAAATTGTAATTTAGATCTTCATTATAAATATGTGACTCACTTTTGTGCTCAAAAAAGTAATTACTATATTAAAAATGGGCTCTTCAGATTCAAAACGCACAATTCAAATCCTTAGCCTTGCTTCCGGAGGCGGAACTCTACCAAAAAGCAAGAATTCCCCCAATTATGACCAACTAAAGTCTAATTCCATACAATGGCATCGTTGAATACAGGAGTTGGTGGATATCGCAACTCAAAATTGTAAAGGAGCTCTAGAAATCAGGGTTTCGAATCAGCAAAGTTCGTATCACTTCTTGCGCAAACTAGATACAATGCCTTAAGATCGGATGCAAAGATTCTAGATTTTAATATCATAGACTTGAATGTATACAACATCATAGGGTTTGCCGACCCCGTATTGAAATTTGATGGACAACACGTTTTACGTTTATTAACTTTGAATGAACCGTCATACTTTGACGAGGTCTGTCAATTTTATTCTAATCTACGAGGTTAGAGATGGGGTATTTAGAACCAGGGTTAATGGTTTTGATGTAGACTTAAGCCTGTGGATTATTGATGGTTTTCAAGAGTGCAATTATAAGGGTCCGGATGATGTTTTCCCGTTAAAAATAGAAGGTCCTTTAGATGATGTTTATCATAGGGATAAATGGCCTCTAGATATCGATCCTCTCCAATGTTAACCCATTTGAGTGTAGCTTAAGGTATTTTCAAAGGAATGCTTATGATCTTGGAAGGCCAGAGTCATTCAATCTTCCTCACCTCACTATAGATCAAAGCTTTGTATATGAGATGATATTTAGGTGCACTGTCCCAACACTCGGGCGAATCACTGAAACTAATACAACTTATAATGTTTTACTATATCATTGAGGGTAAGAAAATCAACCCGAGGATGGAAATATTCAACTACATGATGTGTGTTGCCTCTTCGAAGAAGGTGATTAAGAGTCTCCCCCATGGAAACTTAATTACCTTAATTTTAAGGTGTGTGCAAGGGATGCCGTTCCATGGGGAGGAAAAGCCAATAGAATGGTTTGACAAGAAATACTTTGTCAATAAGAATTGGGTGCTATTTGAGCACAAGTAGTGCCACAAGAATGGGGATGCAACTGAGCATAACTAGAGGCCTAGAATAGAAGAAGGCATATTTCTGCTTTTCTTAAATATTTTAGTTTAGATGTACATTATAATTTTTTAA
>JAULKK010016137.1:0-10051 GCA_032355705.1 Rubia peregrina
ACTAACTTAAGCATCGGAGTGTTTACCCCCCGGACTCCGGGGGCATTGTCTTGCAGGTTGGACGCGATTCAAAGGATTACGAAGGGAGACTTCTATCGGTGGAGACATATTCATCAAATATTTATATGCATTTATTTATTAAATAAACTTTAAGTTGGCCGAGTGATAAATTGAAAAAGAAGAAGAAGAAGGTGGTATAAATACAAGGCATATTATTTTCGTGTTATTTGAAGTGAACCAGATTAAATTAAATTCAATAATAATGGAGTAATACTTTCGTAGATTTTCTTCCTCAAAATGGTTCTTCTGTGAGCTGGTGATACAATATTATTTATTTTTTTGAAAGTAGCTGGTGATGCATTTTAATTCCTCAGGAGATGCGATTGAAAAATCTCACATTCTATCTGGAATTCTACCGGTACCCACCCTATAAATACCATACTAATATACCAGTTCATAATTAACACAGGAGTAACAATCATGCATCAATTATTACAACCTTTTTAGGTAGCCCTCATTTTTTTAAATAATTTTGTTCCTCGCATCCTATAATTTCTGTAATTTTTTTGTATTCAGCCATGTTCATTTTTAAGGCTCGTACATAATAAATCTGGAAAATAAATGGGGGAGAGATAGGCTACCCAAAATATTTTGTATCTCTTTCCATAGTTATAGAAAAAGCAAAGTTTAAACTACAAATTAGAATAAATAAAAATTAAGGTTGTATTAGTTGGGTCATAAATTTATAACTGTTGCACGTTGCATAATAAACCTTTAATATTATAATTAAAATCTTTTACGTCTCTATAATTCTAATTAAACCTCATTTTTTCATATGCCTATGAAAAGACGATATTTTGCAAGACATAAAATTGGTCTTTGTAAATATTTTTAAAAAATAATAGAAGATGGAATCCGTTGTTGATTAGTGGGCATCCAAGTAACGACAATGATTGGAAAGTAGGGGTTTTATGCAAAATATAGAAACCTCGTTGGGTATCCTTAACAGTGGCAAAGTATGTGGTTTTGTACTATAAAAAATAAATAAATGAAGTCATACAATTAATGAAGTTCTAATTTGGTTCGGTGGTTTCCACCCTACCTTCCAGCCACTTTCAGATTCTAATGTGATTTTCCTAGTTGGAGACTATGTACCATGACGATTAGTTGGAGATTCTATGTGCAAGATTCCAATCCTTTCATTTTATTGCTCTTGCCATGAAATTTATGTCCAGTGTCGGCCCTAGCATTTTGAAGGCATGAAGAAAATTAGAAGAAAAAAAAATGAATCTCACATATAATATTTAAAGTGTATTATATTTACATAGTAAAAAAAATTTAAAACTGAGACCCCGTAAAATTAAAATTTTGGGGGTCTGAAACGAACATTTCAGTTGCAGGGCCAGGCATGTCCATAGCAAGCGCACTAAAACAAGGGACAGAGATTGTTTAAATTGCAGTTGTCTTTTCCATCAGGAAAGGAGTGATAGAGGTGGCGGAATTTTACTTGATAAGCCTAGTTTGAAAATTTTCTCGAATAATTAAGTGTTTGATTGGGTGGAAATAGGTAAGGGAGTGAGCGTGAGCGCATTAGTGGGAGAAGTTGGTTTCCATGTGTGCATGTTCTCATCAATTCACCATCTCTTCATCTTTCCCTTTGCTCACTACGTTTCTCAGCTGCACCAATTTCCTTTTAGTCATTTTCCTCCTCTCCCCTCCTTTTCCTTACAGTTTCCCTCCTCTTTCCACCTTTCCTCGCACCAATTCTAAAAATATAGTACTCTGTTCCGAATCAAACCGCACTCTTGCTTTTTCCGGTCAAACTTTGGTTGTAAATTTAAAATTATACATATAATTTTTTATATTATGTGAGATCTTGTCAGATTTATATTAACATTAGTTTTAAATGCTATTTTTATGTGATAATATGATACTCCCTCCGTTTTGGATAAAATGACACAATTATTTTTTATTCGCTCTTTTATCAAACTGGTGTGATAAAGAATAAGTGGGGGGAAAGTAGGTATATTTTGGGAAAACAATGGGCCTAATATGAAAGCGGTTGAAGTTAAATATTACATCGTGAAAATTTTGCACATCTTTTGCCATTTTAAGTAATATTTAAATTGTATTATTTTTACTAGGATGGATGAAAAAACTAAATTATGCCATTTCATCAAAGACATAGAAAGTGTGTAATTAAAGATATCGACGATAGAACATGATTTCTGAAAACCGTAAAAAAAGTGAGGGTGCGGTTTTTACTACTTAGAACGGACTACGGAGGTAGTACTGTATAAGCATTAAGCAACGTTAGGTGTCCTTTTCACTATAAGGTTGATTTCGGGTTTTGTCAACGAAAATGGGTCTAGGTGGATCCATCGTACGGAGAAGAAACGGGCCCTGCATTCTCTCTAACATGGGCCTGCCTGCCCGTGCTCCGCTTTTCCACATCAACGTTTAGCGATAATTGAAACCTCAAACGTTGCAATTACGACATCGTACTGGTACTACCTCCGTCAAGCTTGCCAATCAACACCTCGAAACGCATAAACTACTGTGGGTACAGGATTAGCTAAAATGTGTGATCAAATAATGTAAGGGACCACAAACTAAAGATCGTGAAACGTGATAAGGTGGGCTTCACATTTATACGGTTCATCCCAAAGGCTTTGTAAACACATATTTACAATGTTATCAGTGTTAAGATGAATATAATTTATCATTATTTTTTTAAAAATATATATTTATTTTTATGCAATGAGTAATACCCCACACGTGAGAAGTATATTAAACTTACATATTGGATTTTGGACGTGTAAAGTGCAGATTTGTCTAGTTGGCAATTTGTGAAAATTATGCAAATATGGAAAGATTGTGTTGAAACATCAAAAAACGAATGTTAGTGATATAAGGAAGGTGGAGTTGTAATCTGAGAAGAAGAAATATTTTCGTTCATAATGTTTAGTGATATAAGGAAGGTGGAGTTGTAATCTGAGAAAAAGAAATATTTTCGTTCATAATGTTTTGATTGAAGGATATATCAATTCATATATTTATGGGATTGTATTAGATTTATAGAATTGAAATTGATTCTGAATACTCATCTATGGTAGAAATGTGGAAGAGATATTGATGATTCATATCTCCAAGAGATTTGATTAAAATCAGAATTTGAAATGGAGAAGGAATTATACCAGCAGAAGACTTCAGAATTTCCATGTTGGAACATATTGCAGAAGTTCAAATTTGGCGATAGAATATTGCAACGGATTTTGATTTATGAAACTTGGAGTTTAAGTAATATTTAAATCATCAGTATGGAAGCATCATGGTTTGAAAAATCCCTATATTTATGGAATTGAATTAATCGAATATTATGAGATATTTGAGATAAGGAAAATCATTTTATTTATGGAATTTGGATATGCTTCAGAAGTAGATAATGAATAGGAATATTATGGAGATAATTATGAAGCATTCTGATCCGCATATGGACTATAAATAGAGGACATTATACGGCTGCAAGATGTGCGAATTTAATTGAGAAAAAAAATCTGCATTCAGATTTTATATTCTGTCGAGAAGTTTTGCAAAGAGTCAGATTTCATATGTTCCAACATACGTGACATGTTGATCAAGTTTAGAGTCGTATACCTTAATTCCTTGAGAGGAGGAGATGCAGCGTCGACAAGTTTCGAGGTCAGAGGGAGTCTGATCAAGGCGGATCGATAGTAATGGGAGCTTGCAAAATCCACATATTGTAATTAGAAGATAAGTATAGTTGTATGTTGTATGGTGTATTTATTGTATCTCTGATTAGTGGATTTATTCTGAATTTGGCCAGACCCCGCAGATGTAGGTGAATTTCACCGAACTGCGTAACCAAGTTGTGTGTCTCGAGTTTATTTCCTTTACATACTTGGTTAAGTAAGACTATGTTGGAACATAGAATTACAAGCTAAGCTAAAACAGTTAAACCCGGTTTTTCATGACTCAACTGTATGTTTATATTATAATCATATAACACTAACAGATATTTTGATTGTGAGACAAAATAGTATACTTATGGATTGTCCAAAAGTATAAAGAAAGGAACAATCATAATCGATGCTACTAATGATGCAATATGAAGGAAGTGAATGATGAGTGAATAGGTGTTTATTTTCAATTATATTGCATGAAAATTATATAAAGATGAATATAATATGTTAATGTTTTATTTTTTTTAAAAATGAAAATAATTATTCATTCGTACGAATCCTATATCTCACAACTTACATGTGGCTTATACATGCTAAGGTGTCGACACTACCATAACGTGTAGGACTCTGATCCACGCCAACACAATGCATATGAATGCAAGTCTGATGGAAGAGAGATTTTAACCTGATCGAATGCAATGGTTGAGCCACTTAACACACTCAAGTGGTTATTTGTGTTCTGTAAATGGGTACAAAAATGGTACTACTACCCATGGAGTCGAAAAAACAGGGTTATTTTTGGTGTAGGGACGAAATGGTAATAATGGTGGGATTGGGTGTGTTATTGTGGCGTGGTGGGCACGAATAATTGGAGTGTCAAAAGAGCATGGCATCGTTTAGGACCCAGGCATTGGACCTCCGAATGCAGTCTACTCACACACGACGAACCTTCTTTTCTTCTCACCCCAGTTACCTGCACATTATTAACGATGTGACGTGCACCATTAGTTTCAACTCTAACCAAACACATCCTACCAGGTTATATAACCATTGCCATTTTAGTAGAACCCATTTTGGGCATATTACATTACATGTGTGTTTTGAGTTGGTGATTCGATGAAGTAGACAGATCTAAGATAACTTGTTACTCAAATTGGAAAGTCCATTCTTTGCACATAACATGTGTGTTCTGAGTGGGTGACTAATCCTTGTAACTCAAACGGGCTAATCCACCTTATGCAGTGTACATGTGTATTTTGAGATGATGAAGCAAGTGGAGCTATCAACTTCCAATCCGAGAACCTGAGTTACTGAGATAATCCAATCTATTTGATCACCTGGCCAAATAAAAATGATTGTTGAGTTTGACCTCGTAATTGGAGAAGAATTTGTATTGACCTGAATATTTTATTGAGTCTATTAACTTTAACCCAATTAATACTTGACATAACCAAAAAATTTATATGTGGGGATTTTCTATATAATTATGACAAGTGTTCATAAAAAAATATAATTACTTGTTTTCTCAATTTGAATTTGACACTTGCCATAATCACATTGGACCCTCACCACCCCGTATAGAAAACCCCCACACATACAATTTTCAGCTTGACAAAAGGGTATTTAAGGTTTCTGTTGAAGGAAGAAAAAGGTAGATAAAATAACAAAGTGAGAGGAGAAAAAAAGAACAGAAAATTCGAGTAGGGTTAAAACCTTGGACTAATTGGGGTATTCAGTTCATTCTCGAAGTTCAACCATTGGATCATTCTGATTTTTGGATATGTTGTTCATTTTAGGTGCATATTCTGAACTGTGGAGATCTGATTTGGACCTTTCTAGGTTGGTGTTCAATGGACAAAACCGTTACAACAGCGGTTGGCGTTTCAGTTTGCTTTCTACCTTGACTAGAACCCTCCTGTACTTGTTGTTTATCAAGATTGGTGTTGATATCTTGATGAAATCTTGTATACCTCAAGTTGGTGCTAGGGAGAATTTGTGTACCCATTATTTTTGACTATAGTGAAAGAGTTTAAGTGGATTACGAGCCCCGTGGTTTTTACTCATTAGTTTGAGTAAGTTTTTTCACGCTAAAAGTGTGTTATGTTGTCACTGCATTTATTTTCTACTTGTTTGTTAGACATTATCATCCGAACACTTTTAAAAAATATTTACAATGTGCCTGTGTTTTCTCCCAACAATGATATTAATCCCAAGGCAATCTGCCAATCCAAAAGCAGGTCATGATAGTGTTGTTGCTTCGTTGGAATGCACTTTTGCTTCAAACTAGTGGTTGTCCATTGTTTCAACTGTTCGTGCAATTTTGGAGCATTCACTTGCAATGGTAGTGCACGAAAAGTAGATGCTTGCGAAAAGGAGATACTGACTGGAAAGGAACCTGTCTATAGCCCATGGGGCTTTTATCAATGATTGTGTCCATTGAAACCTGCTGGGCTCTCAATTACGGGAGGGCCCAATCGGCTCAAAATTCGTCAGTACCTGGGCTGGGACGCATGATGAAAATGGAAGAGCAGCCCAGCCGATTTTTCAGTCGTTTATTTCCGACAATTTCAGGCCTCTCTTAACTGTTGTCGTCTGTCCTTGCCTTAAATGCCAAGCTGTCCCAAGTTTACTCTGTAAATGCGCTCACGTTTCTGCAAAAGTGTGTTCAAAAGGGAAAGAACAAAGAGGGCAAGACCCCGCTCGTTTTTTTTGTTTCTTGTTCTTTCTTTTTCAAAAATTTGCTTCTCACTCTCATTCATTCTAAAATTGTTACAAATTATGGCATGTACAATCTTTAATTAACTGCTAAAACTAATCTTGCTAAATTTGAAAATCAACATCGGACTCACGTAAAGGGGGTGATTCTCCCACCAATGAACCTATCAATCCTTATGAGGTTCCCGGAATGAATACTACATGCCATATTAACATACTGCTACTTGATCGGCGACTCTAACCTTCTCGCCTTTACCAGGTTGCATCAGTTTTGTAGTTTGGTGGATCGTCGCTGAATTTTTCTGATTATCTGTGGGAGACACATATTTGAATAGTTTCGAGTGCAAGTCTGTTTTGTTTTGAAGCAAAATAGTATTGCTTGTTCAATCTTTTATTTACTACTCTCTTTGTTCCTCAAATTGCAATGTTTTTTTACCATATCCAACAAAAAAGAGTTTGATCGTAAATAACAGTATTAATAGATTAAATTTTATTAAATCATAATTAACTCAAATAGACTAATTGAAAATATTTGTCAGAAAAATAGTAATAATAAAATGAGTTAAATGCTAAAATAATCATTGTTTTAGGCTGAAAGTGTCAATATAACCCTACAATCTCATAAAGTGTCAAAATAACATTTGACTAAGTTAACTTTTTAGTCAACCGTTTGATGGTCAAATTCTGTTAAAAAGACCAATTTGCCGCTGTAAAAAAAGAAAATAAAAAATGAAAAAGGTCATTTCATTGTTGTTGCAGCTCGTGAACTTCCACCAAGATCTGGCGGCGGGATCAAACCCAACTTTGGAACAGGTTAATGTTACTTCCCAACAGGTTAGTCCTTCCCAACAGGTTAATGTTACTTCCCAACAGGTTAATGTTACTTCCCAACTTCTGATTTCAAACCCTTCCCGATTCTCGTAAATGTTGCTTATGATTTCAAACCCTTCCCTCTAATGTTGCTTTCGATTTCAAACCCTATCTTTACCTCTAATGCCTTGCCTTTAAACTCAGATCTGACGGAGATGAGGAGGGCCGCGACGGCGGTGAGCGGAGGTTGGGGAAGAGCGGTGCGAGGTAGAGTCGCGGTGCGGTGGTGGCAAGCGTGGGTCTCGGTTTTCCGGCACTGGGGCGGGGGAGGCTAGGGCGGGAGAAGCGGCGAGGCTAGGGAGGCGGGTTGGGGCAAAGGCAGAGGATGGCGGCGGGAGGCAGCAGGCTAAGGCGGCGGAGCTAGTGCGGTGGAGAGGGCGGGGCTAGGGCGAAGGGAGGCTAGGGTAGGGGAGGCGGGGCTATTCAGTTCAGTTCATTTTTGTTGTGGTTATGTATGAAAAAAATGTTTCTTGGCTTGTGGTTCTGGTCTGATCATTTCGAACGTGTATTTTTTATCTGGATTGGTATGATCAGTGGCGGAACCAGGGGGTGGCGAGGGGGTGCTAGGGCCACCGCTATGTTCTGGCGGTCCGAAAATTAGTGCTAAGGGCGATTAACGATGGAATCCGGCGCCACCCCTTCGTTAACGGTGGAATATGGTGATCTCGGTCGTGGAAGAAAGCCGGAGAAGATGAAGTGAATTTCTTTTTTTTGTTTTCTACCTTATCAAAACGACGTCGTTTTGATAAGTTAAACGACGTTGTTTCGATAAGTTATCGTGCAAAAAAAGAAGGGTCGATTGAGCTGAAACTCAATCGGCCCAAGTCCAACCCATACCCTCAAGGATCTATAACATTTCATCAGCCTTGCCTCCTTCTTCTTTTCCGGTTTCGCAGCCTCAATCTGTCACCGTCACTTTTTCGTTTTCTGCCCTCCCAGCCAAGTCGCCGCCGAACAACACCGCCGTTCATCCGCCGTGCCCAGAAGTGCCGTCCGTCCTTCACCCCTTGCTCGAGCTCCTGGTTCCGCCACTGTGTATGATTCATGAAGTTTGTCGTAAATGTTGTACCTTAATTCTTGTTGTTTATGTTTGCTATCATAATTCTGAGATCCATGTACATTTGGGGATTTTAAGAATGCAAGGGTGTAGATTCATGTGCATTGATTGATCAATGAGGGCGGAAGCGCTCACACCGGCAGCAGAGGCAGAGCACGACGGTGGGAGGCGGCAGAGGCAACATTAGGGTTTGAAGAAGAAAGTAAGGTTTGTCATTAGGAGTATTTTTATCATTTTATTTTATATTAACACTTTCAAGGTAAAGTTAGCGTGATAAATGCACTTATTCTAATAAAATGAAACTAAACTAAAATTTACAAAATTTATCCGAAGTGTAGGTTATGTTGAGAATACCAAACCTTTTTTGTTTTGTTTTATATGGTAGTGGAGATGTTTTAAAATAGAAGTCAAATTTGAATTTGAAGAATTATTTTTATTTCTAAAGTACCGAAATATACATAGAAACTTAATTAAAAAGGTTAAAAGTGTTTACTACACACTCTTGTAAATAACTGATGTTACTGCACTTCTTAATAACTCAAAATATTTAAATTATCGGAAGCTCAAGTTACATGAAAACATTATCCAAGAACCATATAATGGAAATTGTTTGTTTTCTCTGGTTTGATATGATGTACCGATTGTGTTGTCAATAGGGAATATTTGATTCATTTTGACTAATATAAACTCAAGTTGTCTAAAAATGACATATTAATCTCAAGCCCCCATATAATAAATATTGTTTGCTCTATGTGGTCTAGTATCATGGTGCTGTCAACCGGGAATATTGAAGTTATTTTGACCCAGTTAAACCCAAGTTGTCTAAAAATGACATACTAATATAATAATACGTTATTGATTTTAATTTTTTAATATATAATCAATTATAACTTGTTAAAATATATACTTCTAAATATATATTTAAAATCATATATATATATATATATATATTTCATTGTACTATATATATATCATTGAAGAAAATTTAAAAAAATCACATAAGTTGAAATAACAAAATACATACATTTTTAATGCAATGATAGAGTACGTATTTTTGATAGAAATATGTATACATATTATTTAGTTATTTATATATATATGACAAAGTCTTGTTTTAGACTGACTAGCTGTTAAATGAAGACATTTTATAATTACTGAGATTAATAAGGTCATTTGATATTTACTATTATTTATTGAAATGAGATACATATAATTATGATAACCTTTTAAAAATGGATATCAACATGTAAATAATTACTTTTTAAATAATTTGAATGAAATATTATAAAAATAATCATTTTAATTGTATTCAATATTTAGCTATTTCTAACTAAATTAATTATTTCATTTCATAACTCATATATCTTAAATGACTAAATTTTAAAAATTTAAATAAAATTATTTTAAATTTAAATATAGGACACAAAATTTTAATAAATAGCAGGTACTCCACTAGTTAAATGCGAAAGGAAAACAAATCAGTGAAAATTAGGGATGATCGTGGGTTGGGTCTAAT
Organism: Rubia peregrina; assembly: GCA_032355705.1. Taxonomy (NCBI): domain Eukaryota; kingdom Viridiplantae; phylum Streptophyta; class Magnoliopsida; order Gentianales; family Rubiaceae; genus Rubia; species Rubia peregrina. Next base: position 9,863 of record JAULKK010016137.1, read on the forward strand.
AAGACCCAGACCAGACCCTAAGAAAATTTAGTTAGACTCGTAGGGTCTGAAAATTTTAGATCCGTACCCAGACCCGATGGGTCTAAACAGGTCTTGGGTCCAAAACGGGTCTAATATTCTATTTTTTTCTTTATTAAATAAAATACATCTTATCTTAAATGCAAATAATTGAAATTCAATATGTATTAG
>JAULKK010016147.1:0-10050 GCA_032355705.1 Rubia peregrina
CACGAGTAACCTACTAATGAGATCACAAAAGAAAATCTAGGTCCCCGTGAATACAAAGTGTCCATTAGCTTCAATTAAGTCTACAAAACTCAGGATTTAGACAAGAAAACTAATAATGGTCGTCTAAACCCTTTGTCGTAACCTAACTAAAGCTATCAATCAGCCAAAAGTGATAATAAATGTGTCCAATGCATCGTCTAACACATGCAAAAAGTTGCACATCAGTTTCATTAAAGATGTAATTTTTCTACGTGTATATGGTGTACAACATGAGGAAACTTCTTCATGTAGGTGATTTGATATGGAGATAACATTAAATGTATCAATTCCACCATTTTCTTATGGTGAAGATCAATCTCATGAAAACCTAAGTGTTTATTTAATGTCCATAAAAAAGGTTGGAATGTAAATTTTTTAGGTGTTCTTGCTAACCCTGATAAATGGAAAAAATTTAGATGTTCTTGTTTACCCCGATAAAAGGAAACGACCCAAAGAAGGAGGGATTTGAATGCCTCAAAAAGAAATAGGCAAGGTCGAGGTAGGAAAATTTGCAAGAAATTGATTGACATGGTGGAGAAAGACAACAAATGTCCTATGATGATCGATCACATTTGGAATGCCATAGGCGAGGAAAGACATTGGTGGTCAAGTTACATAGGTTTGATTGCTAGGAAAAAGGTAGATATCTTCTTGTATGAGTCATAGCCTCGTTCTGACGATGATTACACAGCTAAACTATGGAGGGCCGTGCAAAATGCCTTTGATATCGAATGTGATGATATAGAAAGATTGAAAAAGAAGCCTATACAACACTTTGGTGAAAGATAGAGAGATTTCAAATCCACATTGGCAAGGGACAGGTGTTTGGAAGGAAGAAGAATTCTAACCCAAGATTTAAGCATCCCTTCATAATTGAATCTAGTTATAAGGGTTTCGTTGCAGGAAAACTAGTGGATTTACAATTGGTAAGGAATTTGCATTAACATGCTTAAAAATATAAACACAATGGGCACATGTTTTCAATTATATTCATGAATTTTACTATGGGATAAACATTCTTATGGATGAGATTCATTATTGGTAATTTTATAGAATGACTTAAAATAAATAAAGGAGCCTGACGAGTTCATAGAGGATGGAAAGAAAGACATACTAGGGGTTGCACTAAACAAGAAAGAACATTCAGGTCTGGTGTAGGGTGTCGGCAAGCTCACTACACAAAGTGATATCTTTGTGAAATCTCGACCACCAAAAGTTGATATTGCGTCAAGTAGTCAACAAAGAGAGATTGATGCTTTGAAATCCACATTAAGGCAACTAGTGGCTTATGTCTCACAATAATCAAATGGGACGAAAATGCCACTTGACTTGGAGAGAATCATTGCAAGTTCTATACCAACACCATTAACCCCTCCCCCCTCTTGGTGCTTCTCCAACAACCTCAACAAATAACCACCCGGAGTGTGATAGTGAGAGCGTACCCCCGTCTCCGACTTCTTCAACACCTCTTGCCTTCGATCTGCTAAGAATAAAGTTAGTTGACGTCAACCAATGCCGCATGAAGGTATGAGTAAATATATTACACTATTCATATGAAACATATTTCATTCTATGTTTTAAATTAGCAAGTCTTCTTGTGTAGAATAAGTGCTTGTGCATACTGCTTGCCGAACATATTGATGGAGAGAGCCGCATCGTGGCATAAGGTAAAGTTTACACATCTATACGAGTGCATCATCATAAGCCCATCGTGAATGATAACGCGGTGGTTAATGTCACAAAGGTCTTCGTAGATGGTGTGGTTCTTCCAGTCCTAGAAACCAAGGCAAGGACAGTGAGCGAGGTGTTGGGATTTTTTGTGGAATTACCCCTTCATTTGGTGGACATTTTAGAGAACCTGACTACAAAGAAAGTATAACATGATAATTGATATACTATTACTAGTGGGTTGAGACAAATGTTTCGTACATAAATTTTAAGGTCGTTTTAATGTAGATCGAGACAATAATTAGTAGCCCTGCAAAATTACCCAATCCATGTGGTGATTATAAACCAACAAAGACTCATGTTTCTAGAATGAAGTCACCACCATACAATCCCTCGAAGGATGGTTCCATGAAGAACATCCACACAATTGTGACAGCACACCCTCCCTCATGTTTGTACAAAATTTCCATGGAAGAAGTGAGTATTTTTGGGTAAAGGTACTATTATCTAGAAGGAGGATTTGGAGGACTTGTTCAATTTCAATAATGCAAATACATTACTTGTAAGTATTAGTGTATCACTCTAACTTGAATCATCGATATTAATAATGCGTGTAGCTCTTGCATGTTTATAGGCTCTACCCATGTACAAGATTAACCATGTTAATAGGCTCTTTCATGTACAATCCATTTCAAAATTCAATGGTTGGACATGACCATGTTGCGATGGAGAAGTGTTTGTCCTATTTGAGTTCGCGGTTGATGTAAAAGGACAACTCCATATACATCGCACCTTATAACGGGTGGTCAGCCAACTCTACTTACTGTATTAGTCTTTTTTGGACTCTATTAAAGATTATGGGATTGTATTCAGTTATTGACGATTTCATTTTTGTAGCAAACATTGGATGGTGGCCATCATCGTTCTTCCATCAAACACGATGTTCTGGTACGATCCTTTACATCAAACGCCCCCAAAAACTATTTCATTCGCAATTACTAAGGTGATGACAGATCACATGATTACCAAGCATAAATGATGCATGTGGAAGTCCCTCAAGTTTATAATTAACTTTAAAATTGTATTATGAAATATGAATTTTCTATAAGGAACTTAACTATGTGTTTGTGAACAAATTTTCAGTTCAAATAGCATAAAAATCAAGTGGGCATGTGGGAAAGCAGTAACTATTGCATGCACTTTATGAAGGACTTGGTCTTGCTTGTGAGGGAGAATCAGTTGGATCTACAGGAGGTATATGTTATTCTCATCTATTGAATCTAATCAATAATATCCTAACTATGCACAACCTATTTATCAATTATTAGGTTACTCATTTTTGTAGTATTTTATTCGAGACCAAAGCGACATACCCCATTAAGCTTTTGGAGGATGTACGCAAAAGTTGTGCGCTCTTTATAATGGAAAATAATTCGAAGCCTTTACTTGACCCATCTACCATATGAGTAACTTTGATTAGGTTGATTTTTTTGTTAAATCATCAATCACTAAAATTCCCATTGATACTCTCCAACGTATTTTTTGATAACTTGATATGGATCTCTCGCTAGCTATGGAGTATCGATGGTAAAGGTTATTTTGTGAGAATTTTGGTAACCAACTTTGTGTATGGATGGTGTAGTTTCCATGATTAATGTAGTAATATGCAATATGAAAGGGCGTTTGACGCCGGCTCCTCTTTTCTATAAATATGAATTTCTGGATGTTAAAATTCAACCGACATCGCGCAGTATATATTACAATTCAGCTAATACGATCACAAATATGTGACACCGCTCATAGTTTGCAAGGATTACCGATGGGATACCAAATAGAGCGACTTCAGCCCCATATTTCAAGACAATATCGCTCCACGAACCACAATGAAATTAGCGACATTGCAGACACGAATGAATGGACCAGAAAATCAACCCTAGTCAGATCTATAATTGCAACATCGGTCATTTAAAATGACATCATCTTTATTGATATGCCACGTCATCGAATAATCAATTTTTCCAACCGCCATATTGGATGGTACGATGTTACACCATCTCTAGTACATCAATAATGCATTTGTTAAAGGCAACGTCGCTCACTAGTCGAACAAGGATTCATCAAATTATCAATTACTCAATCTTTAAGAAAAGAAATCGGTGTAAAATATAAAATTAACCGTGGGTCAAACCCACAGTAAAACCCATATTGAGTTATGTCGGTAGAAAATTCATTCTATTTCGCTTACGGTCCAGAGCACATCACAAACTTTCTAGTCCACATCGATCACCATGACATCACATAATGATGGGGTAGTTGGCAGGCTCAGAATTTAGATCGACATCGCTCTTTTGTCGGTAAGGTCTTCGGGTGATGAGTATTTACCTTAGTTCTTTTCATGAAAAATTGATGTAAAAAATACCTTTTACCTAAGTTTCGTATCGAGGTAGAAAGTGTACGTTTTACGACACCTATATTTACCTCAATTTTTAGAGGGCTTAAAATTGAGGTAAGAAAACCTACAGAACCGAGGTAATATGTGTTGTCTCTTGTAGTGTATACATAAAAGTAAGGAATTTGGCCTTGAGAAAGTCCCAATATAGGAATTTGGCCTTATACACTACAAGTCCCGGGTCACGTTTATGTATACACTACAAGTCCCGGGTCATGTTACACTAAACGGCTTTTGCTAAGGAGCCGTGCTGGCCCAAACGGCTCATGATAGGCAAAACGGCTCGTGCTAGGTGGCTTGCCTCATTTTGGAGTTCCCTAACACAAGGCTTGGCTCATGCTAGAGGTCCCTGGCATGAGGCTGGTCAGTCCTCCTTCCAATTTTTTTTTCACTGCTACGGACGAACTGTTATTCTGATTTGAGAGTTCTTGTAGTCTATTTTATAGTCCTTAAGAAGACAAATCCATAGGTACCACCCATGGATGTTGATTCCTCTCGGATCATTCCCAAAATCTCTGTGAAACTCTCAGATTACAATTCACCCACTTCTTTGTCTTCCTTCTTCAACTCTTCCTTCTTCTACCACGTTTTGACTTGTGGTCTTCAATCTTCTACCATTTTTCCAAATGGCCTTATACAATCTACTACCACCCTTGCGGATGGCCTTCTATAAACTATGTCTAAGTGCTCATGTGCAACCTACAAATAAGGTAAGTAAAGAAGATCTAGGCAATCATGAGGACATAGTGTCCATCACATAAAATTAAGTCTACAAAACTTGGGATTTAGATAAGAAAATAAACGGTCATCTAAACCCTTTGTAATGTAAACCTAACTAAAACGAGCAATCAACCAAACAAAACATAATAACAAAAGTGTCAAATGCATTGGTTAACACATGCATAAAAGTGCAGATCAATTCCCCCACACTTAAACCTTTACTTGTCCTTGAGTAAGCAAAAATGAACAAAGATTGAAGAGAAAAGTAGCATCCAAAGATAAGTCAATTAATACATTCAACTCTATTCCTAAGCTACCCTAGTTCCCCAAAAGATTCTAAGAATCTCACCAAATTCAATCCAACAAAAAGGGAAAATGTATATTTGATAAGTCTGACGTCAAACTTACTCCACCGAAAGAACCTGCCAATGACAATCCAAGAGATGTTTCCATTTAAAGTTTCCATTTTCTCTCAATTTCTCTTATTTTACCTAGGAGCCCTTTCGGGTTTTCATCCTAGCATTCACACATGTTAAGCTCACCACTCACCTTTTATTTCACCGGCCTCTCATTTTTGCCTAGATTTTTCAACCTAACTTTCCTCTATTTTTTGCCTAGGTCTTTCGACCTAGCCGGCCTTTTCCATTTTTACCTAAGTCTCCCTTTTGGATTTTTGACTTAGTCAGGTATATATATTTTTTCATTTTTTTCAAAGATATCAAAATTATTAATAAAATAGTTGTTAGCTACATAGAAATAACTCATAATCATAAGTGTTATCTAATTCCCTCCCCCGTACTTAAAGCTTTCATTGTCCTCAATGCACATACACAATCATAAAACATATATCTAGGGAAGGAAATAGGAGACACTCACAATGAAAACTAAACACTAAAATCTAACCTTGGCATGGAATTTAATGAACACACTACGACCACTATCATGCAATACAAATCGAATAAATAATTGAATCACAGTGAAGAGTTACATCTTAGGTTTCGATATGTGTGTTTCAAGGGTTTTGAGGGTGAGTGGGTTTGGGTGGTATTTTGGAGGTGGAAAGGAAGAAATGGTGATTGGAATATAAGAAGGTAAGTGAGCTTCACTGGTTGTGTATGTCTACAAGCCCCATGAATATGGGGGTTTGGTTCTCATCCTTGTCCACCATTTTGAGCTTCATGAACCATGTGCACCTACATGGTCCGTTAGATAGACTCCTCTTAAACCCCACAGCTTGCTTTCATTCAATAACCATATGCTTCCTACAAAATAAATATGTACACCAATTGTAATAGTGTTCCAAAACCAAAATCTAAATAGGAAAACACACCCAAAACACTAAAAATCTGCAACACAAACCAATGGGACATCTTTCCTCCCCCCACTTACAAACACATATTCCTAAAATAAGAAACATGATATGAAAAGAATGGGAGTGATGACATAGTAGGATAATATCTCTATGGGATAGCATGCAATCGTTTTCAAGGCCAAGAACCAAAATGATCATATGAGACCCATATGGTGATCTATCATCATGGGCCTCTTTACTATGAGAAGAAAGGAGCTAATTCATAGGCCCGGGGCATTAGGGTTTTAGGAGAGTATAAATACAAAGTTATGTTTCTATTTTAGGTATTCTCTCACTTTTTGCCTACTTTCCTAATTCATTGGCTTGTGCTCCAAAACTGACTTGAGCATCAGAGAATCACCCCCCGGATTACTCTGAGGTTTATCTTTTTTGTAGATCGCGAGTACACCGAAAGTGATCGATATTTGTCTTGGATTGTGTCTGAGATGTATCAACTTGCACACCCAGTGAGACCTGATTAGAAGTCAGATCTAGATCCCTTGGTATATGTATGTATCTACAACTTCTACTCGATGGAGTGAGAGGTTACGGATTAAGGGAACTGGCACCGGTGGTGAAGTTAGATCATCATATAGGCCCAAACAGATGCGAAAGACTACCTTCATGACAGCTCAGAGTGTATAGATGATTTTGTTTGAAGCATCATGAATATTGATCTGCCAATCCCCGTGGTTGAAGGATCGTAGGCTAGAGCTCCACCAGAGGCATCGAAAGATATGGAAGTTACTATAGAACCAAGAGTGGGAATTGGCACCTTGATGCCATTATTTGGATCACAAGGTATTGATGGCCATCTCACTGAGTGATCTGGTGACTCAGATATCGAGGCTTATGAGTGAAGGATTTGGGGAAAATGAAGTGTGGGGCTACGGTAGTAGGGCTATCACATGATTTCGATCAGATAACCCAGATGTTGATGGAAGTGGGGTACCAATTCATCCCCCCTCCAATGGTTCCCAAGCCATCAATGACTATGATGCCTTTGATAGTTCCAGTTCATCGCTGGCTCTAGAAGCATAAATCAGAGCCCTACCCTTTGCGAGCCAGATGTTGGGAGTTTCATACCAGAGATATGCAAGGGAAGCTGCACAACCAAGGCCACAACCCTCTTTCCCCAAAAATATGAAAGTGAATTATCATATTTCAGCCTCGATGCTTGTGAATTCATTCGAAGGTGCTGAACTGGATCAAGGAGTCATGCCATTATTAGGGACTTTGAGTCAACTGAACCTCACACAGAGCGGTTATAGAGTTTTGGACTATCGTGGACAAGGATCTATTCCCCTTGTGTACACTGGGAGTATGAGAGTCTATTTTTTCTAAGGATAAATTGATTCGTAGTACATGTATGCGTTCCAAAGTGGACACCCCATCGGGAGCATGGCCATAGTAGGGATCTTTCATTCGACGAAGATGAAAATACGTTGGGGAGGGAGTTGGATAGGTTGATAGGTCCAACTGGACATATGGCAGGATATCCGTTCAGCTCAGTTGTGAAGTCAGTTTACTAACTAGGTGATATGAAGCCACCAGAAGGGCTTCCCGGCTATGTAGGAGATAAAAAAAGCCACAAATTTATTTAGACTTGAACTCTCAAAACTTTGATGTGAGGTCAACATTTAAGCTTGTGGGCAGCTACCTTCGTGGAAAGGCACAGAAGTGGTTCAAGAAGTTACAAAGGGGTTTGTTTTAGTCGTATCAGGATTTTAGTGTTGTCTTCTTGAGTCAGTAACAGAAGTTCACTAAGACATTGACAAAGTGGTATCAGATGAAACAAAGGAAGGGGGAATTCACTGCGGCATTTTACCACAGATATGTGGATGGGAGTTTGGGTGTAGTCAAAGGTAAGAAGAATGAGATCATCCAATGTTATTTGCTGGGGATGGAGGACTTTGATCTCTATAAGAAGCTGATGGCAAAGACACTTAAGATGCTTCGGCAGCTTCAGGAAGTTGTGGAGCAGCATTCAAAGGTGGAGGAAGCAACTCGAAGGAAGAAAGAGGGGATAATGGCTAAACACACCAAGCCCATTGACTCTCGAGCAAAGAGACCCATAGAGAGACCAGGATATGAAAAATACACACCCATGTGGCGCTCCCAATCAGGAAAATTTTGGAGTATCCATAGGGCAATTTTTAGACCACCCCTTCCGATGAATGAGCCAAGCATAGTTTATACTGCCAGGATAACCACAAATAAGTTTTGTGATCATCATAGGGATTATGACTATCACCCGAATGAGTGTATCCACCTTAAAATAGAGATTGATCGATGTGAAAGGAAAGGTCTTCTGATGGAGTCTTTTCGTAAATTATTTTGAGAGGGTCCTTCGAAGCTAAGGGATGAACAGGGGAATAGATGGCCTCCCAAGAGAAACTATTATATTGGAAATATAGGGGATCGTAGTTCTCAAGAACACCGGTATGAGTGCTGTGAGGAATTGCAACAAAATTTGTCAATGGAGAATCAAAATAGGTACGAGGAAAATCCCACTATGCACCAGGTGATCATGACAACAGTTGAGTTGTTGGAGAAAGGTCTACAAATGCAGTGATGAAAAGTGACTCAAGGTGTATTCCAGCAAGATTTTGGTCTGATGAATTAATTACTTTTTCAGAAGTGGATGCGGTCTCAAACAAAACTCCTCACGATTATCCTTTGGTTATTTCCACCACAATTGGAACTTATGTGGTTAAGAAGGTGTCTATTGATGATAGAAGTGGAGTGGAGATAATGTTTGTAGGATGCTTCGATTAGCCTGGAATCATACGTGTAAATTTGAAAATGCCAACTTCGTTGTAGTCAGGATTCACAGAAACGACAATGTACCCATTGGGGGAAATCGGTTTTCCAATTAGAGTTGCAGATGGAGATAAGGGAGTTACAATAAAATACAGCTTCGCATTTATCGATGTGTTTTCCCCTTATAATGTGCTATTGGGAAGGCTGTGGATATGCCAAGCCAGGTCTATTTGGTCACCATACCATTCGGTGATGAAGTTCCCAGTGAGCAACGGAGTGGCATCTATTCAAGGCAGTTAGATGATAGCGGGAGTTGTAGCTATGAAGCAGTGAAAGGAGAAGGGATGATGAAATACATAGCCTTAGTGTATGGGGAAGTTACCCAAAAGCTCTTCATTCTTGACTTCAGAATGGTGGTTGTTGAAAATATGATACCAAAGCCAGTAAGACAAAAGCTGAAAGCTCTACTTGATTGATATTACGATGTGTTTTCCTGGGATACATCGAACTTCGCTGGAGTACCAGCGCAACACCGCTCATAGGTTAAACATCAACCCTTCTATAAAGCATGTTAAGCAGAAAATGAGGATGTTCGCCCCCGGGAGGACTGAGGAAAAAATGGAGGTGGAAAAACTTCTCAAGGCCGGAGTTATTGAAGATGTGCTTTACCCAGAGTGGTTGGTCAACCCAGGTTCCAAAGCCGGATAGGGCATGGTGCATGTATATCAAATTCACGGACCTTAACAAATGTTGCCTGAAGGATAGTTTCCCATTTCCCTCGATGGATAAGTTAGTAGAGGCAATAACAGGGTATCGAATCCTGGCCTTTTCGACGATCACAAAGGCTACCACCAAATACTAATGGCGAAAAAAATATAAGGATAAGACCTCATTCATAACGAATATAGGTACTTTTTACTACAGAAATATGCCATTCGGTTTGAAGAATTTTGGTGATACTTACCAACGGTTGGTGGATAAGCTGATATGAATCTCCTTACGAAGACTCTGATTTTGCGGAAATTGGATCTTTCACTCAAGAGGAATTTCGCCCAAACCT
>JAULKK010016168.1:0-10049 GCA_032355705.1 Rubia peregrina
CAAAAGTTCATTTTTCTGATGAAAAGGTAATTAACCAATTCTGCAGGAATAATGCTCTAAACATACAATATTTTCATACAGATTAGTTCAGATAGGGAGCCAAAGTGGAAGTTACAATGTTTAACAATGCATATGAAACCATGATTGGCGAATTCCAATTTTATAAAAAGTATAAGACATCGAATGCATGTATTAAAGAAATTGATCCCAGTATTAGAAAAAAGGGATATAACGGTCTGGATCATCGACACCCCTACATTTATTGAAGAAATCACCGATTCCATTAATCTCATTCTAGATGAGCATTAGATGTGTCTTTTGAAAGAATCTTTGAACATGTCCATAAGCCTGAAGAATTGATAGGTATACTTTTTATAATGTAGTTTAAACCTATAAATCTATTCCTATTAAATCTTGAAAATTTATTTTGCCCTCACTGAATGATATAAATTTACAATTTTTTTATAGGAAGTGTTGCTCGGTGCTTCCCAATTCACACTGTTAAAACAACGAAGGGCCCTAAAAATGTTCAAAACTTTGTTCTTACTGATGAAAAGTAAGAATAAGTTTTGTTAGAAAATTATTATCCAATTATCTACATTATAATTTCCTTAATATTTATCATCCATGTTTAGATTATAGTCTTCGACTCTGACTACGTGGCAAGAGTTCATACAAATAAAGGAAACAAATTCAAGGCATTGTGGGTTACCTGCTAGTGCTCATCTTCCATCAACCCAAGGTCAATTCCTTTAATTTTATCACATTCCTAAAACCAATGTGCCATAATTTTCTAACTCTGATATTTTAAAATCAAATTTCTATTAATATATTCACTTGCGTCTATTCATGGATAAAATTATCAACACATTATAGAACATCCCTTTAAATTGATGGTGCTGAAAATAATCTATGGAACTGGGAAAAAATGGTTTGGATTTCCATTCATCACATGCCAAATATATTCTGTGCGATACTCAAATTCATTTATATACAACTTTTGCAGGGTAAAAGAGCACCACAAGGAGATTATAGCTACCATCCTCAACTTAAATCAATTCTCTATGAAATCCAATGTCAACAACTTTAGATGTTGTCTACACTTCCGTTGGTTATATTCTACCAACTCAAAAAGTAAAACTAATGTTAAACTTTTTTCTCAGTAACATATTTTGGTGTTTCTCTTGTCCCATATTTGTGACTGACTTAGTAATTTTCTTTAAAGATTGATGATAACATCATAGGTGAATATATTCTTCATAGAAATCTCTCAAAATTATTACTATATGGCTTGCGTAAAATGTTTTCATTCAACAATTTCCTCTTTAGATTATGATTTCACCTGCAATTTATGCCAGGACAAATAACTCGCTCAACTAAGGTTATAAGTCAAGAAATTTGTTTCATTAATATTATCTCGGTATACATTTATTTAAATACCTTAACTAGAACATTTCTGTTATATTGATCCTGATTGTGTTAACTATGTAGGTGTTGATTCGAAGCATATCTTATCGATGACAGTTGTATTATTATTGCTACTTTCTTCGGTGAACCTGCTAAGAAATTATATTAGCCTTGACAATAATGGAAGCTATTGATGGATACATTTGAATCAACTCCTTTGACCTTCCTATATTTATTTTACCTCAGCCTATATGTTTTACAGTAGCATTCAAGAGAATTATAATTACTGGCCTGAAATTAAACATAACATAACTTTTCTATTCGTGAACTTCCAAGAATACAGTGATGATCAAAATTTTATCATTGACAATGTTGAATATGGTGTTTAAATTAAAGCCCCGTATTAAAGGAAGGTGCCCATGATATACCATGTTTAACTCTGCTGAAAAGTCAATCTTGCAAGGGCAGAGTTCAACCCTACATTTTCCACAAAAAGGTGGTGATAAATCAATTTTGGATGACCATAATCTTCTGTGTGATGCTCCTCCCAACTAGTTCTAGAACACCCATCGTGAAAAGATCTCCTAAGTTGGAGATTGAAACACCCCATGCACCAACACAATAATTGATTATTCAAGGTACAACTGGATTAAATCTCATATAATGTTCCTGTCACTGGCAAACTTTTGATTAGTTCCAAATGAAATTATAAAGTATGCTCCTTGAATGAAAGACTTTGGAGCTTCTCGAGCAGCTCGATCAAAGGAAAAAAACCCTTATTTTCCAGTTTGAAACTGAGGAGCTTGACCTATCAAAGGTAGAGGGAAATAAGCTAAAGTTAGGCTAACTTTTAATATAGACCTGCATATATGTAAATTATTTTTTCACGCCCGTAAGGAGGTTTTCTTTTGTTGCAACTGACCTACAAGCATAAGAAATTACAGATGTAATGTTTTTGGTTAAGTTTAGCATGAATTCATTTGCTTGTAACATTTGTTTTGTAAACTTACAGATCGCTGAAAAACATGTAGTTAGCATGCATATGTTTATAGTTTGGAATAACCTATCATGTATTTAGATGTTTATAGTTTGGAATAGCCTATTATATTCGAATGACATGTAGATTTTATGTTTCTTAAAATGTCATCAATTAGCTTCTATTGTGAAATTTTACTTTTTCTGATATAATTAGAATGGTATGTTGCATTGATTGTGAAATATGATAGCTTATGTTGATTATAACCTTGAATTATATAACTTGGTAGGTATCGAAAAATAATAAGGAAATTATGAAGATAGAAATTCAAGGTGTGGTTTGTATATGTTTATAGTTTGGAATAGCCTATTATTTATTCATATGGCATGTAAACTTGACACATTTGTTGTTTAAAATATTTAAGCTAATATTTTTGTATAACCTTTAGTTTTCATTACATGTGACACTATTCCTATAATTTTCTATCCAGCTCAACGCTAACTAACTAGAATAAATAAACATAAAAGAAAATGTTCATTATTCAAAAGTATACTAGTATCATGTGTAAAAAAAGAAGCCATGCAAATACAAACGCTCAAATGTTCAAGGAAACCCAAACTTTCCCATCGCTGGGAAGCCATCGCCGCCATCTTCGGTGACCTCCCCCACCTCCCCTCAGTCCACACACCCTTAGTTTAACCCAAACACATCACCACCTAACTCTCCCCATCAACCTAATATAGCCATCCCATTTTTATTCGCTCAATCTTGAAGTCCAAAAACCCAGCCCAATCTTTAAAGCTCAGCCTCCGTTCTTTGGGATCTCTGACTACCGGGGTCAGCTGCAGCCACGTGGTAGTCTTGGTGGAGGTTTATGAAAAGAGATAATCAAACAAAGTGCTAGGTCAACACCAGGTAACTCATGATAGATTTAAGGTGGACACCTCTGCGATTTAGATGGAAAAAATTAGTCTTCGTGTTGGGTCACACTCTAGGTCGGGCTTTGACGATTTAGTTGGGCTCATGAGATTTCAGCGATTCGGCCTGGTCTATGCTATGAGTCAGGTCATCGCCGGTTTCAAACTTCAGAGATGATAGTCACAGGTTCACTCGAGTTGCGGGAGATGGTGAACTAGAGAAAATGATCCTTGTTTTCTTTACGAGTTTCAGATTTAAAAATCTCTTCTAAATTCAATTTTTTGGTGATCTTTTATATCGTAAAATTGTGCTAACTTCTGATATACTCTCCAAGTTCGTTTAGGAGAAATTCGAGTCAAAAGTCATTTTAATGTAAATTTTTGGCAATTCAATCTGAGGTACAGTAGATTTGTAGACTCCAACTGGTTTGAATGGTTTAGGCTACCTTCATCATTTTGTTTTCGATTAAGTTGTTTCTAGAGTAATTTAATTTGGTTTTCCAACCTAGTACAAATTAGAGATTTTTGTATGCTCAAATTAACCAATAAAAGTTTGTACGATTGGCGTATATTTTGAGCAATCTTGTAAGTTGCTATAAAGAGAAATGCCAAGTCTGATGCTTGCTATTGTAATTGTTCCCAGTTGGGTCGTGACTCAAAGCGGTATTTTTTTAGGTAGATTTAGATTGAGTATTGTTACACCTTTTGTTTTAGAATTTAATGTCAAGTTCACTACTTCTATGTAATTAGAATTGTTTGAGAGTCCCACATTGGTGGTTGACAAAGTCTTTGTTTAGTATATAAGATCGTGGCTCACCTCTACATAGTACAAATTAGTTTTATGATAGAAGCCCATGAATCTTTCATTTTATCAGAGCCCAAGGTTGGCCTGATCGGCCCACTGCACGTATATTCCCAATGATAGGCCCATGACCTCCTTTCTGTCCACGTTTACGCGATGAATAATACCATTTCACGTGAGGTGGTGTGTTTGAGATTCCCACATTGGTGGTTGACAAAGTATTTATTTAGTATATAAGTTCATGAGCTACCTCTATATAGTACTAACTTGTTTTATAATGGAAGCTCATGAATCTTACAAGAACTATCCCATATCAAGTTGTATAAGACCTTTAGGCCATTCCAATTATTGTATAGCAGTAAATATATTCAATTAATGCAAACCATCGACGGCTGCTATTGACTATTCCACTTAGAGTGATGATAGGGAGAGTGAAAATTTATAGTGAAACTCATAGTAATGGTGTGGATGCTAGTGAAAGACTAAATCACTAATCATTTTCCTTTTATTGTGCAACTAATTAGGGATCATTTGTGTTTTCATTATTGCCACATCAGTTAGTATGTATTTTCACTATAATTTTTCACTCTATTTATCATTACTTATTCCACTAATACGGAGTACTCAAGCAAGCCCAACTCAAACAAGCCCTATTATGGGAAAGAATATATAAAAATGGCTTTGTTTGAGTAATTTTTCTATCTCTTGTCTTTCATCAAAAACTATTTTGGACAAAATTTATTATTAGACCAATTAAAGATTAGACCAAACATAAAAAATTATGTTTAAATAATGTTTAAGGTCAAACTATAATTATTAAACATTGTGATGCATTTTAAAAGTTTTTCAAAGTTATAGAAAGTTTTTTGCAATACTTAAATACAAACATCAAATCACCCCATTAGTTACATCAATTATAAAATGACTCAAACTAACGATTAATCAGTCTAAAATAATATTTTTGTGCTTACTTTGACACATTCTCAAAAAGAGTTGAAGGAAGGGGAAAATAAAGGCAAAGTTTTGGGAAAGACAGTCTTTCCATAGGTTTATGGAAAGATAAGGTTTAATTAGAATAGTAAAAAAGTAAAAGTTTTTAGTTGCAATATTAAAAATTTATTATGCAACGTGCATCATATATAAGTTTATGACTCGATTAATGCAAGCCAAAATTTTTATATTTATTTCTTCTAATTTGCAGTATAAACCTTATTTTAAATACGAAGTCAAAATAAATTGCCCCATTAATCCTCTAAACCTATTAAACCGACCCAAATGAGTCAAATAACAATGTCCAGATTTGGCCGTTATAGAAGATACTCCTTCCGATCCCTTATTTATGACCTCTTTGACTGACATTTTTTTCATGATATGTTTGATCACTAATAACTTTTATTTTATACAATAACTGATATCATGTGAGATGTCTTTGGATTCTCTGTAACGCGTAATTTATAAAAAGTAAAATTTTATAATCCGTTATCGTATATAATTAAAGTTATCGATAATCAAAATACCTTGAATAAATGTTTTTAAAAAGAGAGACTAAATAGAGTACCGGAGCTAGTACATAATGAAATGTCTGTTTAGAACAAAGTGCATTAAAGACACTGTTATGTTAACAAAGAAAATTAATTATGCAGATTCATAACAAGAATATTACCAAGAATATTACAAGGAGATAAATATTGAACTGTCCACATTCATTTTAAAATAAACTTTTCATTTCGACTTTCTGATATATATATATATATATAACGATGGACGGAATCTTATATGATATTATTATAATATATTTTTAAAATCAAATTATACCTTTTAATTTTAAAGTGTTAAGTTGAAAATTTTAGTTTGAGACGGAAGAAGTAGTATATGTTATGATTTCCTTCCTCATTGTGATGCAATATTAAATATGATTATGACAAATGCAGTAAATATCTTGCGAAAACATTCAAAGTACATAAATTTATTTTATAAATACATTTTGTTTTGATAATCAAATATATTTTTTAATTAATTTTAATTTAGTTGAGTATATTAAAATCATTTTAATTCAATTTATATTTATATTTATTTTAATTTAATATATTTATTTTAATTCAATATATTTATTTTTATTTCAATTCAGTGGAATGCTACCTATACAAAGTATCGAGTGCTCAAACAAGTCCAATTATGGGAAAGCATCTAAAAAATGGCTTAGTAGGATGGATGGGTTTTTCCTGTATCTTGTCTTTCCTCACAGATTATTTTGACACATTTTCAAAAAGAGTGGAAGGAAAAAACCATTAATCCGATAAACCTATTAAACCGACCCAAATGACAGTTTCCCGATTTGACGGTTATAAAAGAAGCATACGGTACTCCCTCTGTCCCAGCTTATATTGCAGAGAGAGGTTTTTCAGGTGAAAAAAGGAATAGTAAAATTATCAGAATAAAGCTGACAGAAAAGGACTCTGAATTGACAAAAAGTTGAATAACGTCAGTAAGGGTAAACAGTACAAAATTGAAATTACGCATACTTGAAAATTAATTAGAGAAGTCATTACAAAGCTAAACCTCCTTCAAAATTTAACCCAAACAATAGTTATTCCTAAATACAGAATTATTTGTCCGAATGCAAATCTTCAACGATGCTTGATTTCTTCTTCTTCAAGCGGAGAAGACAGCATTTGAACTCATGAACAATATCCCTACAATATACACCATATATACATAAATAATCAAGAAACTAACACAACAAAAACATTCAAAAAAATAAATAACCTGGGACCTATGTACTCGAGCAGAGAGATACAAGAAAAATCACGAACTCGCTGAAAAACTCGGCCAGAAACGCTGGGTTCAGCGTAACTCGGTCCGACCCGGCACGACTCAGTCCGACTCGGCACAACTCAGTCCGAGCCACGACGACTCAGAGAAAAAGTAACAACCCAAGAACAGAACTCGGAAATCAGTTCGACAAGGTTTAAAAACATGAACAACATTTAAATCGGCCAGAAAACACCCAACACACAAAGGTTTTAACATCCAAATTACTTCATCAACCAGATCTAAGAAGAAAAACTACAAAAACCAAGTATTTATCAAAAATCCGCAACGAAATGCATCAAACCACGGAGAATGAACAAAAGTCCAAACATTTAAACTTCGAATTTCCGTTCATGTAAAAATAATTGAGGGATTTGACGAAAAAAACAAGATTAAAAGCAAAATATGTTTAAAAAGAGTTTACAAACTACTCTAAAATGGAAACGGGGCAGAGATGCAAATGGATTGGGGATAGATCTAGTTTCAGAAAAAAGGAGAAAAGGGAGAAATGAGAGAGAAACGAGGAAGAGATTCAGTAGAAATGAAAGAAGATGAGAGAGAGGGGGGAGAGGATAAGATGAATGAGGTCAACATGGAAATGAATGGGTCTGCTTTATTAGCATGCGTGGGATACTAATTACTCCCTTTATTAGCATGCGTGGGATTCAAACAGACGCGTCTCATTTCCCAAGCTTCCACCTCAAACCCTAATCCATTAAGAGGCCCAACTTTTCTGCCTTTTAATTGGGCTTCAAGGGCAACACTGGAATTTCACATTAAGTCAACAGACCCATTTCTGGCAAAAATCTGCCATTGCAATTTAAGCTGGGACAGCCCAAAATAGAAAGTGTGCAATTTAAGCTGGGACGGAGGGAGTACTCGTTTTCCCGACAATGGAATATTTTGGAAAAAAGAAACATAAAGGAAACATAAAACTGTTTTAAATTGACTCGTCTTCTCCGATGCTCAGGTTATTGAACCTGCAACAATTTCAAGTTAGAGATTTTGATCACTAAAATTTTGAACTCCCAAATTTCGATCTTTCTAAGACCAGGGGCGGAGAAGACATCTTGTGGGAGGGGCGGGGGAGCTGGCCATTTTTACTCACTATCTACACCTGGAGAGTGCAGATCAATAGATCACTTATCCGGTGGATCTTAGGGGAGGCGGGCACACCCCCTCACCCCTTAGTTCCGCCATTGATTACAAATAATAAAGAGGAATACATGATTCCGATCATTACTGAAGCGGAAAAAAATTATGGCATAATATCTCTGATGAGAATACAAACATTTAATGCAAAACTAATTACGGCAACAAAGATTAATATTAGTCTAGACATTTTGTTGGCAAATTCAGTGAATTTAGAGTGAGAAAGATATGAGGTAGAATAGAAAATGGGGTTTTGTATTGTTGGATAAATTTGTATTTATAAGGTAAAATATAACTTCTTATAGCTGTTACATCAACGCTGAAAATATAGCCGTTTATAGCTGTTATATTATCGCTATATTTATATTAACTAATTATAGTTAAATGCTAAGAGTATATTACAATGTAATGTAATCAAATGAGATGTAAAAATAGAGAAACATAGTAGAGACATAATTAATCATAAAATATTAAAATGAAGCAGTTAAAGATTGGTTAGATGTAGATCACATAATTTTTCTATAAGGTGGCAGAACCTACTGTCTATAGTAATCTAGTGTTATTTAAAAATTTAATCATTGTAAATCTCATCACATTACTATAAGATAGCAGAGTCACCTATGTATAGTTATATGATGTTATTAAGAAATTTATTGTAAATCACATGACATTATTATAGGGTGGAAAAGCCTTCCTTTATATAGTAATATGGTGTTATGCATTTAAAAAATTAATTATTATAAATCACATCATAAAAGTTTTAGTGCACAACTTTTTATACCCGTGTTCTAAACTTACTTTTTGAAAATGGGGAGTGATCGTGATGATATTGTATTGTAGAATTCACTAACTTTGAACCAATAATTAAGAAAGTGGTAAGAAACTTTATAAATGTAGATATGTGAATGATATGAGAGACTGATATTGAAAATAAGATGGAGAGAATGGAGAGAAGATAAGGATGATATGAAAGTGGAAATGTGAGAAAGATGTGTGTTTTTCTTCATCCTCTAAAAGGGGATTTATATAAGTATTTAGGGGGTAGATATATAGTTTCCACCTAGGACAAATAAATAGTGAAATAATTAACTATCACAAATTTAGTTTATTACTAATGAGCATTTCATTATTCATAGGGGATTATATCGGCTCCTTCAACCTTTTTTTAAAAAAATAAAACAAATGTATTGCACTTGAGAAAAAGATCAAAATAAGAAGAAAAAAGTCCAATGGAAGTGATTCCATAATTTTACCATCTGCCTTTGTGTCTAGTAAGTGAGTGGTCAAATCTCCATTAGACACATAATTTCTCCACATCTATTTCACTATCTAATACTTGTCTATTTTTATCAAAACCATTCCAACACACGATGTGTCTTCGACCTGACTTTTGCACATTTTTGCATTAATATTTATACATGTTGATCTGGCTAAATTTCAACCCAAATAAAAAAAATAGTGAAAATGTGAATCTTTAATTAGGACAAACGAAAATAAAAAGTATGAACGTTTGGTTGGGACAGAGCGAGTATGAAACACCACCCCTAAAACGTCCCTTAAAGAAGAGTGGAGCCCATATAACAGTAAACCTTACAATTAATCAAATGACCAAGCTCCACGTATTGGTTTATCCCATCTCATATGCAAACCACATTGAACATGAACAGCAATCCATTGGAACGAATTCAAATCTAGGCAGCAAGACCTTTCTGAAGTGAATTAATGATTCCTCGCACTTGCAGCAACACCATTGGGAGGTCGTCGCCCTGCCTCTCATAGTTACTATTTTAAGTCCTAAAGTGCTCTTAACTACAATTAAGAAGATAATGGCGATCCGGGGTTGTCCACGGAGACAAGGCATTTTCCTAAGCATTTGCTCATATGATGGTAAATACTACGTTAGATATAAAGCTATGCATATATATATATATATACACATATACGTACATGGGGGGTTTGGATTGGTTTTCTAAGTTATCAATTC
>JAULKK010016179.1:0-19907 GCA_032355705.1 Rubia peregrina
CTTCTAAAGGTCGTCTGTACAAACTTTTAATATTTTTGGGTAACAAATGTTACTAACAGGTTTGGAGAGCCTAATAATTCTCTCCCCCAAAAAAAAAAAAAATTACAATATACAAAAAGAGTCTAGAGTAATCTAATTATACAATATCAGATCCCCAATAATAATTCCCTGAGAAGGGAATAGGGACATCAGATATCGGTATCCGATTTCAACAAAATGAACAGATCATGTGGTCTACCCTTCACCAAGCCCAAATCATCTGCATAGCCTGCGTGAGCATTAGCATGACTTTCATAATGACTCTGGCTATTTCGGCTGGTGATAGTGATCACTTCCTTTTGATTCATCTAGCTTCATCTTGATGCACTCTGATATGGGCTCTTCTTCAGCTGACCTAGTGGGCTACCGCAACCAGGATACAAACTCATACTCTCTCTCCGGTTCTTTAAGAGTGGAACATTTATTTTTGATAAAAGAATTTAATGAAGGTAAAATTAGTGGTTGAAAATTCATTGAAAAAATAAAAATTAAATTGAGTGGATGAAAACAACCTAAAATTTTTCAAAAGAAAATGAGACAATATTAACAAAGAATTTCAAAAAGGAAAGTATGTTAGAAAACCGGAGGGAGTATCAGTTCCCATATCTCTGTTGGAAAATAAAGTTGTATTCGTCAACTTTTGGGCTCAGTTTTGAGTAGTACCTGAAATAAATTGGGTTTGGTGGATGACATTTTTGGATTCTACGTTGCGAGTACAATAAAATCGGTTACTCGAACACTCAAAATGGATCAAGAGTGAATGAGATATTGATGTCTAAAGATTCACTTTTGGAAGAGAAAAAGGGTGAGAAAATGCACATTTGAAGTGCCTTAAACTCTTTGTCCCACATGGGAAAAAGAGAGAGCTTGTGACTAGTATATAAGTTGGAAAGCTTTCTTACTAGTTCAAATGTGTTTACAAACTTATGCTCCAACCTCTACGCGCAGGTGGGGGGTGCAAATCCAACCAATTGGGTTTGTATTCAGAACTGACTTGTGTGTGTCCGCGTACACGAATGCAGCAGCCGATCCTAGCGGTCGCGCATGGCCCGGTCTTGCACCCGATGATAGGCATTTTCCTTTTATTTTGGACGTCCAAAGCGTTGACTGTTCTAGAAGGTCCAACCGTGTGAATTAATTATGGTAATTCTTTTGGATAGAATTTCATGTAGATTAATTAAGGTAAAACCGTGTGAAATTCTTTCCGATAGATTTTCAGTTTTTCAGCTACCATTCCGATGAGATAATTTTGAATCAATCAGATTTAATTAGAAATAATGACGATATGATTGACAATCAGATCAACACGTTTCTGAGATTAGGGTTAGGTTTTCACCTCTATAAATAGGGCGTCTAGGGCCCCAGAAAACCATGCACCACTTGAGCACTCCTTCTCTGTCTCTCGAGTTCTTCTTATCTCTTTCTGTCCCGAGTTCCCGTCGTCCCTCTGTTGGACTGGTGATAGTGCTTTCGAGAATAGCGTGAATACGAGGTAACTCTTACGTGTTTAAGGTGTTGCCTTCAGTGGTTTTATCCTGGGAAACGATGCCCATACGGGGCTAATTCGTTTCAAGGGTAGCGAACGTTGTTCGTGACTCCACCTTTATGTGATTGCATGCAATTGTGTTATTGCTTTCTGTAAATCGCATGCTTTTATGCTTTCAATTAATTCGGATTTAATTTTTAGCATGATACTGTAATGCATGATCAATTAATAGAGTTATTATGTTGATGCATGCTTGTCGCAATTTTATTTTCGAGATTTAATTAAATTGTTTTATTTCCAATATAGATTCTAACATAAATAAGACATGAGATAACTTTATCGACTAAGCACTCTACTGGAATTATACACAATTGGAAACTTACTGATTTAATTGTCAGAGCCCCTTTCCAGAACTAACTCCGGGGAGTTCTTTGAGGATAGGACCATCATTGAATATTACCGAGGAGTTTTTGTGATAGAGAAAAGAAGGTGTGTACCACATTATCGGTGCCGCTTGTGGGAACTATTTTTTTGAAAATAAGCTATGGCAATCACTAGAAATGGTAAGTTTAAAGCTCAAAAAGAACTTATCAACATCTAATCACACCCCAAATCAACCAATGAACATGCGTGATAATACAATTCATGTTGGGGAGCATGATATTCATGGTGAGAAATAGGAAGCAGGGTTTCCTAATGCTAAACACCAAAAAGAGAAACAGCTTTTACTCCATTCTTAGAAGCCAACATGGAGCAATTATATGCTCAATTTCTAAGCATGGTGAGAGAAAGGAGGGGATTTACCAAGAGGAAAAAGATAGGCCTTATCAAGAGCTGGAAGTAAGACATCGTGAACCACTCAGATGCCTAGGGGAACATGAAAACCACCCCAGAAGTTTAAAATCTAAGATGCGCAGATGTACTTAGGCTCATCGTGGCCGATGACGATGTTGACCATTTAGCACTAGAAGAAAACCTGTAGAATTCTTCAATGCCAATAGATTTCAAGCTGTCTCACTAGGTCAAGGTGTAAGATGGAAGCACAAAACCACAAGATTTTCTGCATTCATTGGCAACAAGATGGGCTCTAGCAACGAACCAGTTGAACTTGATAACAAAGTCTTCCCTATGTTCTTAATCGGAACAAAAATCACTTGTTATGATGACTTACCAAGACAGTATTTTCTCATAGACCAAACTGGCATATCAATTTCTTGGATGTTTCTACCATAAATGGTAGTTCACGAAAACTAATGCGAGCCTAATGAATGTTGCACAAAGAAGTGGATAAAGCATAAACGACTATCATGATTGCTTCGTGACAGAAAACTTACGAGTACAGGAATGAATGCACCATAAGTGGTTAGGGAATTTCATTAAAATGACGCATTTGGGGAATTTATATAAGAAGCATAACAACGATATGCTAGAGAATCAAAGAGAATTACAGAAGATGGCGGAAAGATATATTCGCATCAAAGAAGCGAACAACGAAAAGATAGAAAGTGAAATGTGGAGTGAAATGTGCAAGTGAAAATGTGCACGAAAGAACAAAGCTATAAAATGGGGAAAACGTCATTGGCAGGAAGGGGGAGATAACAATCATCACCATTTCTTACATGCCCCAAGTTTTTCTTAGTTCCCATTTTGACTAGGTCATGCTGAGCGTTAAACCCATCCTTCATTTTACTTGGTGTATTCAAAAATGTCCCCATCAAAGAATAGCCCACAATCTTCTAATGTGCATTACATCAAGACAATGTCTGATTTCCAAGTTCTTCCAATAAGGGAATTTGAATAAGAGAGATCTTCCAACATTCTTCACAAAAAACTTTGCGTTTTCTCTTCCAAAACTTGTTAGTCAATTTCTTAACTCTTTCATAAACTTCAACACCCATAAGTGGTAATGGTGGGCCTCTATTTCTCATTTTCTTATTGAACCATTTTTCCGTAAATTTCCATGGGTGCCCCTTGGGAAGAAACCACCTATGGCCTAGATAAGTAGTTTTACACCCATGCTTTAATTGGAAAAAAATGATATTTCCTTCTCACACATTGGACATGCAAAGTGGACGCTTTCAATGTGAAAAGATCTTCTGCACCTCTTTTGTATGTTTGGACAACTTCGTTGAACAACGTCAACAAATCACCCACTCAAAAATAAGGTAGACATATCATCATAGATAGCAATATGTGCATTTTTTCATTGCCAACTATGATAGAAGATTGTAAATCACCATCATAATAGGCCAAGAGTTGTGTGTGCTTCTCATATTACCAACTAGATTAATTCCGTCGGTAGAATGGCCTAGCCTCAAATGTTGTGGCTCCGCACCAAACTCGAGGTATATACCATCAAGCTTCTTCCACTGCTCACCTCCTGACGTATGACTAATCATTTCATCCTCTGGTCAATGTCTTTTGGCATGCCATCGGAAAAAAAATCATCTTTTTTGCAAGGAAACAACTTCATCAACCGGATAAAGCTTTAGCTGATGTCTTTTTTTGAAGTCATCTCAGCTTTTGCACCAACTGCAATTCTACCATGATTTAACTTGTACCGAGTCATCATAGACCCAACATGTGTCTCAGTTCTTATCCCCCCCTATACAACATACAATTTTTTGTACATGCATTTTTTATTTCCATTCTCATAGGACATTACTAGTGGAGAGGTTTCGATTAAAGGCGACAATGGAAGGTGGTTTTAAAAAATTCTCCTAGAACCACCTTCAATAGCTTGGAACTTTCCCATCGTACCCTCCCAATAATTTAAAGGCAGTTAATTCAATTATAAGGTGGTTTGTTACTAACCCCCTTAATTATGGCTAATGGAAGGCGGTTGAGGTCAGAACCACCTTTAAATTGCCCGATTTAAAGGCAGTTAGTCGCAACCATCTTTAAAATCACAAATTCTTAGCTCGAAAAAGAGGTCCCATAGGATTTTCAAACTCGTAAGTCAATGGTTTCCTGGACATGAAGAGGAGAACACTATTCTGAGATCGTCAAATTGTTGTACCTATTTTCCAAACTCAAAAAAATAATCAATCGCGCCATTTTATTTAATCTCATCGATTTCCTAGTTTGGAAATTGTGAAAGTATATATAAAAACGTGCCCTAATCATTAAATTCCCAAAATAAAAAAAATTGTGAAGGGTTTGCTTCCATTTATTATCCATTAATGAAGAAGTGATTCCATACTTTACAGTGTGTCATTTTTTCATTAGAAAATGTTAGTTTTTTTTCAAATTATTTACTTCAAAGTCTAGCAAATATTAAGAGTGGTGATGGTTTTAATGATATATGTCAAATTAGAATTTTTGATATGGGATTTGTTTATTCTTGAATGAAGGGTCATGGGTTGAATTGTAATTGACTTAATTGTAGGATAATGGATCAAGATGAACTCATTGGTAATGATCTTAGAAAATTTGCCGAGGACATTCTATTAGTAGAATTATTTATTTCATTAGCATTTGAAGATACTTCTAAAAAAGGTAGGGTACCGGCACCATGCCCGTGTAAAGATGTAGAAATGGTGCCCATCTAGGGAGGAAGAAGATGCGGGAACATTTCGTAAGGAGGGGTTTCAAACTACCTACACTTGTTGAATATGGCATGGGGAAGTAATTGAGGATGACTCATAAATGATTAAATTGGGCAACACGAAGGTGGGAAATGAATTAGATGGCAATGTGGAGTTTGATGAAATGGTGGAAGATATTGTAGGGGAGTTCAAAGGTAAACCAGATTTTTTACAAGCATTGATTGATAACAAAGGGAAGTCTCTTTACAATGGTTCGAAACACTCAGTTTTGAGTGCGATCTTACAGATAATGAATTTGAAAGCAAATTTTGGATGAACTGATAAGTCGATGATCGAGGCTCTCCAGTTGTTTACGTATTTGCTTCCTGAAGGTAACCTATTGCCCGATTGGTGTTATGCCGCAAAAAAAACTATACCCAATGGTTTGGAACTGAAAAAAATCCATGCATGCCTAAACGATTGTATGTTGTATAGGGGGAAGTAGCAAAGATAGAGAAACTTATCGGGTTTACGGGGAGTCTTGGTATAGGTTGAAGAGCGGTGAAATTGTTGTGGTTGCGAAAGCTGTATCCAAATCAAAGAAAATGACACCGGAAAAAGTGTTATGGTATCTCCTTATTATTGCCCGTTTGAAGAAGTTGTATGTGTGTAGGGAATATGCATGGTGTGCACCTTTATGCATGCATTAACCAATGCATTCGTCAGACTTATTATCATGTTTTCTTTGGTTGAGTGATAGTTTTAGTTAGGTTTACACGACAAAGAGCTTAGACGACCATTATTGGTTTTCTTGTCTAAATCCTGAGTTTTATAGACTTAATTGAAACTAATAGACACTTTGTATTCACGAGAACTTAGATTCTCCTTTGTGATCTTACAAGTAGGTTGCTCATGAGTGCTTTTCATTTTATAGAAGGTCATCCTCGAGGGTGGTAAAAGATATTTGAAGGCAATTCACAGGAATGGTAAAAGTTATTGAAGGCCATTTGCGAGGATGGTAGTAGATTGAAGGACACGAACTCCAAAGCATGGAAGTAGATGGAATTGAGCCTGAAAAACATGGATTTGAAGTTCAAGAAGACCAAGAACGGAAGACGGTGTCAACCGATCGAACCAGCTAGTCGCCAAGAGACTTTGCACGAGCCAACAGCAACTATACACGATTCATGCAAAGGAGCTAGCACGACCCACACAAATTTACACTGGTCGTACAACATTCCCTTAAAAGTGCCCTGCACTTTCGGCAGACCGTGCCGCCTATGCCCAAAATCATTCCTAAATCGGCTAAGTATGGCTGCAGACCATCGTTTTACACGATCCACACCATTCCAAGTTCCAAAAGTGAAGACCAACCCACAGGGTGTGAAAAATAATAGGGGCCACACCGATATTTTGAGCAAAAAGTCTTTCCAGCCGACGGGCTGTGCCAAACAACATGGGGTATGCAAATCAACAGTTCCAAACAAAGCACCAGCCCAAAGCCCATGCTTGTCCATGCACCCACATCGCACGAAGGTACATGACTCATGTCAGTTTGTGCGGCCTGCGTTGCATGAGGCTGAACGGGTCATGCCGTGCCACAGCACGAACATGCACTGACTGTCTATTTTTCACTGGTCGCGCAAGTTGCGGTTGCTAAGGTTTCTAGGCCATTTTGGGTCTTTCTCAAGGCCCAATTTCCTATTACTATATATGTGCACCTTTGTCTACCAAGGTTTAAGTTAATGTTCATTTTTAGACTTCAAGAGTAGCTTAGAGAGAGAAAATCCTCTTAATTTTCTCTAGGTTCTTTTCTTCTCTCCTCTTTATTTTGCTTTTGCCTAAAGGCATTGAATCCAATGAATTATTTGGGTTCAATTCTTAGGTAGTAGATAATTAACTTGGGCATTATATTTGTATTCATGTATTCATGTTTGTTTTGTGAGATTTCTTAGATATACCTATTTCTATATGTTTTTTTGATTATTATGTTGGCTTATTCTTCATGTTCTTGTTAATAGCATGATTGTCACACTAAGTTAGCACACATTGTAGTCTACTTTCATGTTGGTGCAATTATTGATACTCCCCCCGGTGAAAGGAAGTAAACTAGGGTTGGCTTTGTAACCCTAGAGCAATCGATAAGGTGTTTCACCCCCTTTGACTTTTTAGGTCTAGGGAGAAGCATTCGTGGTGTAGTGTCAGGTACGTAATAGCACGAGGGAGATTCAGATCTGCACGGTAGGGAGGGCCGTTGTTAGACTTCCCTAATTATGGAGGTGATGCCGATGGAAGATTATACGTGCACCCTACGTGACAGGTATGAGAAAGTGTTGACCATCGACCACACCATGTTTCACAGACACTAGAATAGGTTTATAGTTCTTATATGTGTGAAATTGAGGATCGAAACGACATTAATCATGTTACGCAAATATTCCCCAAGTGTTAGTTTTACCAACACTGATTATTCCCCAAGATCGAAACTCCGTTGAATTCCATGCTCATAGTTGTTAGTAACCCCCTCCCCAATGCCTGTTTTACCAACACTGATTATTCCTAACAGTGATTGGATTGACAATCCGATCATGGCTGTATATGGTTGATTATTAGATTCCTTACATCTCTGAACGACCACAATACTTGCCACTATCTACCAATTTTGGTAGCATAGTAGTAGGAACGGGAGAAAAAATTGCAAATTTCTATCTTCGACGGTATCCTCTAGGTTTGGTAGATCTCCCTGATTTATTAGTGAAGTCGGGAGGGAGCGAGTCAATTTAAAGTTATTGCATTGGCATATGGATAGGGTCCAACCGGCGGATGACGTGATAAGACATACTTCAGATGGTGAGCAGTGGAAGAAATTCGATGGTCTATATCCCGAGTTTGGCAATAAATCCCAATATTTGAGGTTGGGGTTGTGTATGGGCGGTATGAATCCATTTGGTAATATGAGCAGTACTTGTAGTAGTTGGCCTGTTATATTGGTCATTTACAACCTTCCGTCTTGGTTGGCCATGAAGCGCTAGTATATTTTGTTGTCATTGATGATATCAGGCCCGAAGCAGCCGGATAATGATACTGATGTGTATCTTGCTCCTCTAGTCGAGGATTTGTTGATTTTTTTCAAAGAAGGTGTTTGAATGTATGATGGTTTCAAATAAATATTTATTCACTTTGAAAGCTACGTTATTTTACACCATCAATGATTTTCCCGCATATGGAAATTTGTCTGGATATTCTATGAAAGGCCACTTAGCTTGTCCCGTGTGTGATAAGGATACTGATTTTGTCGACTAAAACATGGTTGTAAAATAGTATATCAGGTACACAGGAGGTTTCTTTTAGAGGGAAACCCATGGCGGTCAGCGAAGAAATGGTTTCATAGGAAAGTGGAGGCTAGAGGAGCACCTATGCCACTGAGTGGTACACGGGTTTTTGATAATGTGAAGAACTTTCCCAATATCTTCGGGAAGAAGAAAAGAAAAGCAGTTGTTGATGGTAGTTGGAAGAAATGCTCAATTTTTTCAATCTACATTATTGGGAGGATTTGGATGTTAGACAATGTTTGGATGTCATGCACATTGAGAAGAATGTATGTGATTCCTTGATTAGGGCGTTGTTAAATACCCCCGGGAAAACAAAGGATGGGTTGAAAGCAAGGCTTGATTTGGTTGAGATGATAATTTGGAAGAATCTGGGGACAATCACTCTAGGGAAGACTATTATTTTCCCCATGCGTCCTACTCTATGTCTCAGTCGGAGAAGAAATATTTTTGTGACACTTTGAGTAGTGTGAAGGTTCTAGGTGCGCACTGGTTCAACATTAGCACTTGTGTGTCAGTGGAAGAGTTAAACCTGGTTGGGTTGAAGTCACACAATTGTCATGACCTCATGCAGGAATTAAATACAGTTGCGATTTGAGCTTCATTGCTATCGCATGTTAGATTGTGCATTACAAAGCTATGTTTATTTTTCAAGTGGATTTGTCGCAAGAGTATTAGTATTTCGCAGTTGGATTGGTTGCAAGTAATGATCGTTGAAGTTTTATGTCGGATGAAAATGTACTTCCCACCCTCATTCTTTGATATTATAGTCCACCTGTGTGTTCATTTGGTTTGGGAGATAAAGCATTGTGGTCCAATTTTTTTAAAAGATGGATGTACCCCTTTGAGAGATACATGAAAATATTCAAGCATTTCATGAAAAATTGGCACAGGCCAGATGCTAGCATTGTGCAACGCTACGTGACAAAAGAGGCCATCAAGTTTTGCACTGAGTATATGAAGAAAGTTGAATTTGTTAGTGTTCGAATCTTTTAGTGTTTCAATTTATTCATGTGTTTATTTGATTACTTTTAAATGTAGAAGATGCTACGTGTTTGAGGAAATCCATTCAGTTGTAATCTAAATTGACTACTATAGACGGTATGTATATTGCCAGTTTGTAAGCTTTGCATTTTAAAATTCATGTTATTCTGATAATTGATTGTATAATTTTCAAGTTATAAAGCTCATCCTAAAGGGAAAAAGAATGAGATAAAACCTACTACAACTGGTATTCAAATATGATGGAATTATATTTTAATTTTGTTGGTTATTACTTAATTTCTGTATCAATATTTTGATAATTTTCTCTTTTTCTATAGCCGATATGGCTAAAAGGTTGCGTAAGAATGGTAGTAAATCTTGTGTGGATAAACCAAATAGAGTTGCTGGATCTTCTAAGAACGGTTGAAATATTAATTTTTTATTTTACTTTCAGTGTTTACTGCTTTACTTCCTATGTTTATTTAAAAATTTGTCCTAATTATCTGATGGATTTTTATCTTTTTTTACTTATTATGTATGATGCTTTGCTTCTAGCATTTATATATTTTATTTTTTACAGCAGCGAGAGGTGGTGTGAATGAGGATAAGATAAACTTGGTAAATTTTTATCATTTCTGGTTTCTTTTCATTTTTATTGATTTAGTTATTTTTATTATGTAATTTTTTATCATGTATCTATTGATGAGGTTGGGGATGTGACTAGTAATCCTCCAGGTTCAACAAATATAAAAGAATTAGGTTAGATTAATGTTTTGTACTTTATTATCATTTTAATCTATTTAGTTTAGTTATTTACTCCATTAGTTTATGTGTTTATTTTATTATTTTGAATAGTTTTTGTGGAAGCTGTGATAAATATTTCATCGGTTTAAATATTTGAAAAAGGCTATGGTTAATTTCACTTTATTCATATATATATATATATCTTGTTAGTTCGGGTATTAAACTCATTACTTGAATTTTTTTATCATGTAGCTGTGGATGAGTAGGTGATCAATATTCCTCCAATTTTGACAAATATTAAAGAAAGTGGTTAGTATTATGAGTTTTAACTTTTCCATTTTGACTCATCACTTTCCATATATAAATTGTTAGTTAAGGTATTTAGCTCATCGGTTTTGTATATGCAGCAAAGACTGAAAAAGATGCTCCTATTGATGGTAGTGCAGTATAGACTAAAAAAGATGCTTCTGTTGATGGCATTTTTTAACATGTTAGTTATTGAGTATATATAATTACGTTATGTTTATTTAATATTAGTTAACATTTTATTTTCAGGTGTTGGGTCTACTGTTGTCGCTAAGGATCCTATAACAACTGGGAGTTATCATTGAAGAATTGAGAAAATAGACTACTCTTGGTATTATCTATTTTTCTACTTATAATTTGTGTTTTTAATGTAGTATCAAGACTTTTTTCATTTATTTGTTTGTGTTTTGTAGTTAAGAAGACTTTTAGAAAGATTCAGGCTAGGAAGAAGGTTTCAGTTGTTCAGACTACTCTTGTTCCTTAAGATTTTTCTTATGAAGATGATGATTTTATTAATAAGCCTCGTCCTATGGTGGATGTGAAGAATAAGGGCAAAGAAAAGGTTGTTATATCACCAGAAAAGGGGAAGAGCAAAAAAGAGAGTACTCATAGTGTTGGTGATGTAGATAGAAATGAGAAAGGAAAAAAAGGTTTCCGGTGTGAAAGATAATAAAGGTAAGAAAAACATTTATGAAGGGAAGGGAAAGAAGAACTCTAAGAAGAAGCCGACTATGCAGAAGCCTGCTGAGAAGAAATCGGATGATAAGAAACCTGTTGAGAATAATGGAGTTGTGAAGAAGCCGGCTGAGAGGAGGGCCGTTGTGAAAAAGCCAGCTGAGAAGAAAAGTAAGGATGTTGGTGGAGATGGAATTGAACATACGAAGAAATCTTCAATTGCAGGAAAACGCAAGCGCAAAGTTGAAGATACCGTGGCTGGACATGGAGTTATAGAATCCATGGGGAAGAGAAATGTACTCGCACATCGTTTAGCAGAGACTACTAATGATGGCACAAAAATGACAAGTTAGATTAAATAAGCTGCTGAAATTGAGCTTCCCGGAGGTTCTAGATATGTTCTATTACTTGATATATTTATGATTTGACTTTATGTATTTAGACATTTTCTTTGGATATTTTAGAGTTTAATTTCTATGTATAATAACTTATATTATTTAGAATTTTATTAGTTTAGCTATTTTATCCTTTACTTTTGGTATTTTAGTGTTTGGTTTCACTATACTTTTGTATTGTTGAAGTGTTACTTTATGTGTTTAATTTCATTATTGAATAACTTTTTGTATATAGTTTCAGTGTGAATAGTTCATGTACTTATTCATTTTATTTAGGCATTAACTATTTAATTTTACTATACAATAAGTTGCTTTGTTTTATTTCAATATGATTTGGTTGTGCATTTAATGAACTCGTTGTTTTTTTATTTCAATATGTCCACCTTATGTATCTAATCTATTTGTCTAGGTATTTATGTGATTAGTTTTTATATTTAATAACTTACTTCAATATGCTTTTTTGTAAGGATTCTGTAGAAATTTATTCATGGTAGCCAACATGTTAAGATGAAAAACCTTTGCTCTAAACTCATTCCTCGTAAAAAGGCTGATGTCGAATAAAATGGCTTTGGGAGTTTATTGAAGTTGGGATTAAATATCGCACTTCCAGCTGGTATAATGTCATGGTTAGTAAGTAACTTTAATCCTTCCACCTCTGTTCAATGTTGGGGTATGTCGTTATTTTATTACCGCTAATGATGCATATGATGTATTATGCTTGTGCGTAATCCCGGAATGATATTAAACAAAAGAGGAATTCTAATATGTAATTGAGGGATATGTACAGAGCTAGGTTTGGTAGAGAAGACGATAATGATGTACCCCTAAAGTTTATTTTCCTAGGATAAATGAACTGAAAGAGCGTGAGGATGAGTTCAAGAGACTATTTGTGATTTATTGCTCTTCATACTTTTTAGCTCCTATATCAACATGTAAGTTAGATACGTAAATCTTGGTGGTTGTCGACAATGTTGACGAGATTGAGAACCTTGATTGGTGTAGCTTTGTTTTAGATCGAATGGCTTCAATGATTAGGGGGGATCAAAGTGATGAAGAATACCAAACCTTTAGTGCCTATGTTCTTATCCTCTTGATTGAGTACTGCTTAGATTTACTGTTCGTGCATGGTGTATTGGAGCCGACATCTCTTCCTATAGTCCAGCATTGGACTAATGCAAAGTTGAGGGAGAGAGTTCGGGTTTTGGAAACTGGCGGGGGTTATGACAGGACTATTATGGAGAAGGATGAATACATGATTAGTTCAGTTGGCAAAGTGAAAGAAAAGGTTTTGGCTCTGATTGAAATTGGAGCTTCTTCAGTTCTGAAGTTGTAGCTCCAGTTTCTCGAGATGGGAAGATGCAGGTGCTTGATGATGTCCCAGAAAATGATGATGCCCGAAGGAAGTTATGACCAATTCGATGATTAAAAAGACTACTAAGAATGCAAGTTTCTAATGTTTTTACCGTGTATACTTGTTGTGTTAGTGCAGGCTTTTATTCTGTTACTTTATGTGTTTTAGTATTTAGTTTCATTACTCCTTTTTGGGTTTTGATTTGCTAGTCTAGGTGTTTAGTTTTAATCTTTAATATTGTTGACTTTCAATATGATTAGTTAATTTACTTAATCTATTTTATAGGTATTTAATATTTTAGTTTAATTTATATATTAACTGGTTATAATTTAATTTGATTATGTTATCAAATATATTTTAGTTTTGGAATGAGAAATTATTTTCTATGGTTGATGAATGTGGCAATAATTGGAGCAAAAGGCCACAGAACCAACCTCTTCCGACTTTTAACTTGTTTGATGAAAATGAATTGGCTGACCAAGAAGGAGTGTCCACCGTTGTGCAACCCCCCCCCCAAAGGAGTTTAAGATGTTTGCAAGAACTTGTTTGAATTGAAAAGTATATTGAGTTTGTGGTGTGATAAGAATATTTGATTTTGTTGTATTTGAATGATGAATGATTTAGTTTTTGTATGATTATGAATTTTTAATTTTCCTAGGATGTTGAATTTCTTTAGTCGTAACTGGATTGAAACTTGTAATTTTTATGACAATTCTCGTATTAACTCAATTATGAAGTTCATCTCTTT
Organism: Rubia peregrina; assembly: GCA_032355705.1. Lineage (NCBI taxonomy): Eukaryota > Viridiplantae > Streptophyta > Magnoliopsida > Gentianales > Rubiaceae > Rubia > Rubia peregrina. Next base: position 13,585 of record JAULKK010016179.1, read on the forward strand.
AGTTTTATTATTTTAAGCTTTAGTTTGTTATTTAAGTTTAACAGTTTGTCTAGTAATGATATTTTGGGTATTTAAATTTTGCTCTGCCAAATTAACTATTTTTTTCTTCTGATTGTTACTTCATGTATTGTTCTTTTTATAGCCATGTGCTCTTTAGGTGTATAGTTATGTTATTTAGGTGTTTTGATTGGTTATTTAGTTCAAACATTAGAAAATTTTAAGCCATGTGTTGTGGTTTACTATTCGATCCTCATATTTTAATTAACTTATCCTAACACTAGTTCATGTATATTTTTTGTTTAGTTTGTTTACTAGAGTCATTAGTTTCAATACACTGGTTGCTTGGTTTTTATAAATTTGAATGTTATTTTATTTTATTTAATTGAATTGTAGTCGTTACTTAGGGTGTTTCAATCATTTAAAGTGCAATTTAACAGATTAGACTCAGAATATAATTTAAACGTACAAAATAATAATATAATTACAATGTAAAATAGAATCTTTTAAGTATAGATTTGTTGATTTGGTGTCTTTGTACCAAACTCCTTTGTCTTTGGTTTCTTTTTTTTTTACTTCCATACTTCAATTTTGTTGCCCCTGGGAGATAGATCTTGGATTGTTGATGGTTTAGTGATGGAAGATTCTGCTACGCTGCTTGAATTTTCATGTTCTTTGGTAGTTTTTCAGACAATAATTTCCTTTATCTTTTCATTGTCTTTTTTGAAGTTTTCTTCTAGAAGTTTCTGGGTTTCTATGTCGCCTTCACATTTTAGAACCAGAATGTAGTAGTTTCTTGCCATTGGTGTTGCAATGGAACTTTGTCTTTGATTCTATCATGTTCTTGATTTTCTCTTGATGCTTTCAATTTGCCCCATACTTGTGTATTAGTAAGATTTTCCATCGCTTTAGAATATATTTTGGTGGTATCTCATTGGTTGAATTGATGTGCAATATTTGAATACAGTGAAAACAGAGCATTCCTTGCATAAAAAGGTAACCATGCATATATAAAAGTTAATAAGAAAAACATCCAAACTAAAACTCTAAAATATATAATTACCTGCATTTTACAGTTAAACATGCAAATGAAGAACTAATGACATATGTAAACGATGTAATATTTGAAACTTGCTATGAAATCTTCTTACACAAAGATGAACATGCAAACCAAGAACTAATGATTCAAATAAAGGAACTAAAGATATTAACATAAGAAGTAACATATATATTCTATTTACTTAGTATATTCCCGTTTCTGCAAAAAAAAATGCAAGAGAAGTTTATTTTCATCATTCCACTTTTTTTGTGTGAAGGTCACAATTTCAATATTTGTATCATCTTCTTATGGACTTACTTCATACTTTGTTGTTGATCCTAGGACAAATTTTTTAGATGCTTTGGTTACTTGTGAAATCTTGTATTGCTTCTCAAATTTGTAGTATATTGAGAATGTGTACTCTTGAGTTGCATGTTTGAGTAGTTTTGATCCATGTATAGCTGAATTTGGCACTAATTTTGATAATTGATTTTCCTTTGCTATTTCCATTGCTCTCTAGCGATCAATAGTCTCATTGAATATGGTTAAGAACCTGTTGAGTGTGGTTATTTTGTTGGTGTTGAATGACAAATCTTTGTTTGTGCTCTCACTTCATTGTGATGAAAGATTTTATGCAAAGAAAAAGGCTTTGCTCATAGCAATGAACCACTTGTTTCTAATAAAATAAAGCATCTTGAACCATTCCTTGTCTGCAAGCTGAAAACTCTTAATCATATTATTCCACACAATTTCAAATTCATCTTTTTTAAACACTATTTCAAAGAATGCTCAAATGCTTCCTTGAAGGGTCCATCATTTTTTAATCCACCAAAGTGACTAGTGGCATTCTGTGTAATGTGCCACAAGGCATAACCTATGCATTGTGTTCGTGAAAACCTAGAAAACTACATAAATCATTTTAATCTGGGAAAATTCTTATATAGATATATGAACTTAAACAAAATAAATACGAACTAAAGACATAAACATGTAAAGAGATTGTAAATGAATAATTTTAACTGTAATCAAATGTTCTTTTTGAGAAATAAAACTGAAATTATACATAAGATGTTCTAAACAAACACACGAACTAATGAACTAAAAACTAAAGGTAAGTATATAAGCATATGAACCCAAATAAGTCTATATCGATTGAATTTAAGAATGGTTACCTTTTTTTGATTGCTTTGGCCTTGGCTGGATCTTGGTATATAAATATTGTTACTGATTTTTTTATCACCCATTGATTTTATGAAAACATAGAGAAACTATTCGAAAGTTGAACCTTTCTCGTCAATAATGAAAGTACATCCAAACATCACTATAATGTCGTGGTTGTTCATTCCGACTATTGGAGCACAAATCAAGTTGTATTTGTTGGTCTTGTATGTTGTGTCAAATACAACTAGATTTTCGTAAAGGGAATAGTTTTCCTTAATCATTGAGTCCCTTCAAAACAATGTTGTTAGCCTACCATTATCATCGAGTTTATCTCTGAAGAAGAAATCTTCCTCTTCAGTACTCTTTTGTGACAAGCTTTCAATTACTTGTTGAGCATCGCCTCCTTCGATCTCCTTCATGCGAAACATGTTCATGTAGTTTATATGATCCTAGACTCTAAATACCACCAGTTTTGAAATCCATAAACTTGAATCCATAGCTAGACTTTAATCCCGTGCCTTCCATTCCTTCTATAACTTTCCCTTTCTTCCCTGTAATTCTCCTTTCACTTCTTTGCAAATACTGCCACTCGACTCAAGTTAAAGGAAGATTGTGAGAGGTCATATGATGCAAAACTTTATAGGCTCCATCGATGAATTCAACCTGAATTCAAGTTTAGCATCATGTTCTCATAACCACATTTTTCTTAGTTTTTCATCTTTTCTTCTATGATCCCTCTTCAATAATATTGTTGATGGAAGATGTGTCGGGTGTTTCATTCTTCACTTCTGTGTTTCCTTGACACGATCAGACAAAATACTTCTTTGTGATGGTTCTGTCTTTTTTACCTCTCTGTGTTGAAGATCACACCCCAAATCCCTATGAATTTGACTATTTTCAGTATAAATCAGGAAATTATGATAGTGTATTTGCTGTCAAACCTGTGAAGCAATATGTGACATCAACTTTTGATAAGTCGCTCAAATTGGTGTCAAAATAAGTTCCCGCAAATATGTATCCTTTCAGTAACTCATTACATCAACTATTTTGTGATTAGTTCATGTCTTTTACTACTTATTTCGACCTTCATAAATAGTTATTTAGTCAATGATAAATAATTACAGTCATTTCTTCATGTGTTTACTTTGTATCTAAAATACGTTTCTTCGATTTATTCATGGTAGCATTCATTTTATGAAAATATCACAATCCTTGATGAAAGTATATAGAAATTTTTATGCAATTTACTTCATGTGTTCTAGAGGTAAGATCGTGTATTTAATATATTATTTAAGACATTTAAGAAAATTTTACAATACCAAAATATTTTTTAAAAATTCAACTAATCAAATTTCATACCTTCAGTATTACAATACTTCATATATTTGTTGAGTTGCATCGTGTATTTAACATATTACTTACTAGGCTACAGTAAATTTTAAAATATCAAAATATTCTTAACAAAATGCACATAACTGAATTCTAGATATTGACGAATTGTCTAACAAAGTTTGATCATGTGTCAATGAGGTTACATCATTTATTAAATACTCTCTCCGCCCCAAGATTATTGTCCTATTTACTTTTTCACGATCTTCAATGATCATGTTTGACCATCAATATCTCTATCTACATATAACAATTTTGCATAAAAAGTTGATATTTAGAAAATAAATGTTAAGATGAATGTAACAATATCTCATAGGATATCTTTATTATACGTATATTAATTTACATTTAGGGTTAAAGTTTACCAAGTTTGACTTTGAAAAAGTAAATAGGACAATAATCATGGGATGGAGGGAGTATGTTACTTTATACGTTTAAGGAAATTTAAATGTAACTAATTTTTCTCAACAAAATGCATATAGCCAAATTCCACACCTTGTCAAATTATCCAGCAAAATAATATCACGATACTTCATTTGTTCATGCAGTTACATCGTGTGTTCATCATATTACTTCATATGTTTAAGTAAATTTAAAAACAAATGATTTTTCTCAACAAAATGCATTGAACCAAATTCCACACCTTGTCAAATTATCCAGCAGAATAATATCACGTTATTTCATGTGTTCACGAATTTACATCGTCTGTTCATCATATTACTTTATACGTTTCAGCAAATTTTAAAATATCAAAATGTTCTTTAGAATATGCATATAATTGAATTCCAGATCTAGCAAAAAATATATCAAAATAAGAAAACATTACTCCATGTGTTCATGCCGTTATTTCACGCGTTTAACTGTATATAAGCCAAACCTAGATGTAAGTTTGTTGAATTTTCAGATTAACATCTTCATTGCTTTCTCCTCTATGCAAAACAATTCCATTGCCTTGAATTGATTCGTTTTCCATAGTTTATAACAGTAACACCTAAGATCACAAATTTCACCATTAATTTCATAAAATTGAGATTATAACTATGAAACTAAGATTTTCAACCGTAAATTTCATGTTACCTCTATTATTTCGCCTTCGTAGATAGTAGATTTTCAACCGTAAATTTCGTTCGATCATTCCGGCACAAAATTCACATTTCGAAGCAAAAATTCTATATCCTCCAAATTTGCAAAATTTTGTAAAAATTGCAAATCTGAGCTTGATTGAAAATTCATGTTTTCGAACCAGCGATTTGGAGAGTTTCGATCGGCGATTTGAGATCTTAAATCTATTGTTTAGTAGCTCTAATTCTGATTGAGTTTGAGAAGGAATGAAATTCTTGAATAATAGGGAGGAAAAGAAATATGATTTGACAGTTATTTTATTGAAGTTTATTTTCAGAAAGTTTTACCCACTTTTATTACAGCCCATTTTCTCCCTATCTTCCTATATTTGAAATCAGGTCCCGTTTTTCAACTCTATCTTTACTAATTGTTGCCTAGTCCCTTGCTGGTCTCACTATTTGTTATAGTGAGCTGATCTCAAAGGAATTTTATATGAAAATATTTTGTTATAATGTAGGACCATTTTAAAAACAATTTGCAAAATGAGAAATGAAACATGTGATTTCACCTGAGAATGGGTAACAAATTTGTCATTTTCTCATAATCAATTTGTGTGGCGATTACGAATGAGGCAAGCACAAAGAGTATAGTGTAAAGTTGTAAACTACAGTAATTGTGTGATTTAAAACTAAACCCCGCCTAAATCCTCCACCTTTAACTTCCCCAGGCTGTATATAACCCCACACTGTTTCTTCGCTTTTCTTTTTGTTCCTATATAAAAAATATCATCTCTCTGCAAAAACCATCAATCTAGTCGTTTTTCTTACCGATTCTGGCGGACCTATCTTCCATATCACAGTTCGGTCCGTTTGTGTGTCCGGTGGAAATTGCAACGGCGAAAAGGTGAAGAAAAAGGAAATGGATGACGTCATCACTCGTCTTCATGGCTCCGATCCTGTTCGGGTTGAGCTCAACCGCCTCGATAATCAACTCCGAGGTGAGGGTCGGATCTATTTCTTTTGGCTCAACTATCTCACACCGCCTTCGCTTCCAATACCGTACCAATTGGTATATTTCAATTGTTTCTGCAGATTAGGGTGTTAATATTTTGATGAACAAGGTTTGCTTAATCTCAGAGTTTTTGTTTTGGATGTATTGATACAACAACGGCAGCGAAGCCGTTATCCTACTATGTTTAACGGATGTCCGAACATAAGATTCTTATGCTTGACTGCTACTCATGAACACCTACAGATAAAGAGAGGGAACTTGGAGATGCACATGCAGAGATCAAATCCTTGAAGTTTTCTGAACGCTTGAAAGAGAGAGCGGTGGAGGAGGTACAAACTGTTATTCTCTTTTTTGCAATTCTTTCTGCTGATATACCTACAACCACAAGCTGGATATGGAATGACAAAAAAAAAATCATCATGAACGTGACTTAACACCTGCATATGAATGAGACTACCATTCTCTTCACCAATCACATGCTTTGTGCAGTGTTGAAATGCAAATCTAACTCATCGTGAATTATTAGTATACAAGTATTAATTTATCACTTCCTATCGTGATTCTATAGCTGGCAGATGTTTTAAAGCAAGCGGAGGAGAAACTAAAAGCGGCTGAATCATTTTTGGAAAGCAAGGTGGGGCATCCTTAAGGAATTTGTTTTCTT